>JAGFNQ010010339.1:0-55372 GCA_024364735.1 Boesenbergia rotunda | reverse complement strand
ATCCAATCAGGGTCAGGTAGGGCTTCCTCTATAGTTTTGGGTTCAATTTTTGATATCATAACTATTTGACTAAGGTTTCTGTAGGAGGATCTAGTCCTGACTCCTAGAGTTGGATCACCCACAATTTGATCGGTTGGGTGACTAAGTCTGGGTTTCTTGGTTCTTCTAGAACTTGGTTCAGCCTCAGATCCGGCTGGTCGGTTTGGTTCACTATTGGATTCGACTCTTTGGGCTGGTTGATTTGTTGGTTCGATAATTGGTTCAGTTGACTCATTAATTGGTTCAATAGTTAGTTCGTTTAAGGGTTCAATTAAAGATTCACTTGTTTGTTCATTATTTTCTTGATCAGAATTTGATGAAGTTAGGTCTGGATTATCAGATGTTGAGTTGATTTCTTCATCAAATATTAAGTTTGTTGTTTCTTCAATTTTCTTAGTTTGTTTGTTGTAAACTCTATAGGCTCTACTTGTGGTTGAGTATCCTAGGAAGATACCTGGGTTTGACTTGGACTGAAATTTTCCTAAATAGTCTTTGGTGTTTAGGATATGGACTTTGCATCCAAAGACCCTTAGGTAGTGTAGATTTGGGAGTCTATGGTAGTACAGTTCATAGGGTGTTTTGTTGTGTCGCTTGTTAATCAGAACCCTATTTTGGATGTAACAAGCCGTACTAATTGCTTCTGCCTAATATTGGTTTGCTAGGCTAAATTCGTTGAGCATAGCCCTAGCAGCTTCCTGTAATGTTCTATTCCTTCTTTCGACTACTCCATTTTGTTGGGGGGTTCTAGGACATGAAAATTCATGTAAATACCCATTTACCCTACAGAATTCCTCAAACCGTCGATTTTCAAATTCTCCCCCGTGGTCACTCCTAAGTCTTTTAATTTTAGTATCGTTTTGATTTTCAATTAGTTTGCAGAATTCATTAAATAGGTTTAGGGTTTCATCTTTGGTTTTTAGAAACCTAACCCAGGTGAACCTAGAGTAATCATCAACTATTACTAAGCAGTATCGGTTCCCGCTTAGTGACTTGGCTCCATGTGAATCAAATAGGTCAAGGTGCAGGAGCTCAAGTGTGGTTTGAGTTAAATCAGATTGGATTAATTTGTGATTAGATTTGGTTTGTTTGCCTTGATTACATGATTCACATATTAGGTTTTCATTATTTTTAATTTTGGGGATACCTTTGATTAATCCAAGTTGGGTGATTTTTGAGATAGTTCTCAGATTGGTATGACCTAATCTCCTATGCCAGAGGTTTGATTGTTCTAACTGAGTTAACATACATTTGGGTACTAGGGGTAGGTTTATAGTGTATACATTATTTTTCCTAGTGCCCTTAAGCATGATTTCTGAGTCTTGTACATTTCTAATCAGGCAGTTAGAATTGTTGAAGGTGACTATATAACCAGAATCACATAACTGACTTATGCTAAGCAAGTTAAAATTGAAGTTTTCAACCAAAAGAACTTTCTTAATAACAAAGTCAGATTTGAGTTCAATATTACCTGACCCAATTACCTTGAGTGTAGCATTGTTGCCAAATGCCACTGAGCCTAGGTTCTTGAACTTGAGTTTGGTGAACTTCAATTTATCTCCAGTCATGTGTCTGGAGCAACCGCTATCCAACATCCATTGGTCCAAATCTTTATGTTCCTACACATAAAGAGTTTTATTGATTTGGATCCAATTAGAGTCAGGAATAGCTTAAATTGAGTTTCACTGCCTAGTCTGTCTCACCCAAATCTAGGGTTTTCAATCACGTTAGCCTTATAGGTTTTGTGAGACAGGTTTTGATAAGTAAAATTATTTTGAAAAATTAATTTTTATTTAGAAGGTCTTAAATTAATTTTGAAACAGTTTTATTTTTAAAAAATTTTAAGTCTACAGTAACTGAAAATTTGTGTTAGATTTAAATTTTACAAAGACTAATTTGAATTTGAAATTCAAGATTGGCTTCCAGGTCTTGGCGAGGCACTAGGCCTTCTTTGGCCGTAGCCTTATTGGATCATCAACCCTTTCCTTGACAAAGCCTTTCAATGAATTTCATTTTCAAAATTAATCTTTGAAAAATTCTGGTCTAACTAGTTTGGGTCTTGGATCGGTAGCTTCGGCTAGTTTCACCAGTCTAAAGAGACCAAGTGTACTTGATCTTATTAGAATTGGTTTCCCTAACGTACTATCATCTCACCTCCACCCAATACTATGTTGTCAAGTTTCAGTTAAGTTTGTTTAGTCCTTATACTAACCATTCCTAAGTCTAAGCATGGTAAATTGCAGAAATTTAAATAAACAATCAATCAGGCAAATTGCAAGAATTAAATTCTATTTAACAATAAATATAGTTTTTAATTTGGCTCCCCCTGGACTAAAGCCACGGTAATGATTAGGCAAGATGTGAATCTTGTCCTTGGGGATCCAATACTGATTTGATCCAGTTGGTTTGTTCAGGTACAGTTTAGGTACCCATGCCTGAACTTTACTTCTGGACTGATTCAGTACAGCAAAGTAAGATCTTTGTCGGGATTTGGTTCTATAGCCAAGTCCGGATCGATTTAGAACGGACTTCTATTTTCCAAGAATCATGTCAAGACCCTTGGAACCAGAAGTGAATCGTCTAAGGCAGCTCTAAGATCTTTAACCTGAGTTTTCAGGGAGGAGTTCTCTTTCTCAAGTTTTTCAACATGAGTAGGAGTTCCTTCTTGAACTTTCTCGGTTAATGATTTAGAGTCAGCTCCCTCTTTCAGGAGTTTTACTTCCTGTCGGAGGGATTCGACTCGGAGTTTGGCTTTCGCCAAATCTCGGGAAAGATACGAAATAAGTTCATTTAACTGACTTCTATTGAAACCACTTACCTTGATTTCGCCGTCTTCTGAAAAGGTTAGTCTGCCGTCGTCCTGTTCAGACTCTGACTCGGTCTCGACTTCTTCTGAGCGGCAGGGCTAGTAGGTTTGACTGGGGTGCTTCTTCTTCTTCTTCTGAGGAAGATTCGTCCCAGGTTGCTTGGAGTGCTTTTTTCTTCTTGTCTTCTTGGTCTCCTTTAGGTTTGGACACTCCGTCTTGTAGTGGCCCTTCTTCTTGCACTCATAGCAGGTCAAGTTGGGCTTGTTTTTGTCATTTGCAGGTTCAGCTGGTTCGTCCTTTCTTCGGCTTGTTTACCGTCTGTTGGTTTGGTTCTTCAATTCTTTATAGTAGCTTCGGGCCAGTCGGACCAGCTTAGGTCGATCTCCTTCTTCGTCTTCTGAGTCTGAGTTAGACTCGGGTTTTGTTGACCTTCCAGTTTGTCCTGCAACAAAGGCAATACCTTTCTCGGCCAAATTGCAGTTAGTTTATTCATGCAGTTCTAATTCGGAAAATAATTCATCTAATTTTATTTTCGAAAGATCCCTTGAGACCTTGTATGCATCTACCATAGATGCCCACAAGGTGTTTCTAGGGAAAGCATTTAAAGCATACCATATTAGGTCACGGTTTTCGACCTTGTGACCAATAGTGTGAAGACCGTTCATTAATTCTTGGATTCGTGCGTGAAGCTGGGCTGCTGTTTCGTTGTCGGCCATCTTGATGGTATACAATTTGTTCAAGAGCAGATCTCTCTTGCTGATCCGAGTGTCTGATGTTCCTTCGTGCAGCTCGATCAGTTTCACCCACAGCTCCTTGGCACTGTTGAAGGGGCCCACCCGGTTCAGCTCCTCTTTTGTTAAGCCGCATTGGAGGGTCTGAGTCGCCTTTGCATCGGCTTCAATTTTGCGCTTCAGAGCGGTGTCCCACTCTGTGTAGCTTTAAGGAACTCCTTCACATTTTTGGGTATCTCCAGTCCGGACTAGATGATTATCCATATGACCACCTGAGTTTTCAGGTGGACCTCCATTCGACTTTTCCAGTAGGAAAAGTCTTCTCCACTGAAAAGTGGAGGTCTGGAAGTGCTGAATCCTTCTTGCATGGCCATTTAATCTGAAAAAAATAACTAACAAAAAAAATTTCCAAGACTTGGTCTTGGATTAGTTGTGCGGGATAAGGAAAATAAAATATCGAGGGGTGTTGCACTAACCTCGATTAACAAAAAAAATTTGAACGAAAAATTTAGTAGAAATTCGAACGAGAAAAAGTAAATAAAAGAAATCCGAAAAATTTTCAAACTGGTGGTTGCACCAAATTTGAACTTCCCCTCTCTGATACCACTTGTTGGATCGAGAGAACCGATAGAGGGGGGTGAATATCGGAAAGCGTTCGGATTTAAGATAGAGAGTTTGCACAGCGGAAGATTAAAAGCAAAACACGTAAACACAGTTATTTTTACTTGGTTCGGAGCCTAGGTCGACTCCTACTCCAAGGCCCATGGTCGTTGACCGTTTTCTGCGGGCAATTCTATAAGTGCGCGAAAAATAGTTTACAGGAATTTTACAATTACAGTATAGTAAACTTAAAGAAAAATTTCTCTTCGTTACCGACGTCCAATGTAGATTGAATCTTGGAGTGGAGGGACGTCGTCGGCTCGAGTTGGGAGGATTCTGGAGCAGTGCGCGGGAGCAGAAGAGCGTAGAAGCGTTGAAGAAATTGTTGTTCTGAGCCTTGGGGTCGAGGGCCCTTTATATAGCCCTGGGGGCGCCCAGATCGTCGAGGGTGCCCCCCCACGTGTCAGTCGATTCGGTAATTGCTCGGTCAGCTTCTGATCCCTTTAAATTCAGGATCAGCTTTGACCGGGGCGCCCGGAGCGCTCGGGGCGCCCGTATTGACCAGGTCAAGCTTTCATCTGTTGGCTTCGAGGGGAGCTACTTCGGTAGTTGGCGCTGGGGGCGCCCGCAGCATACGGGGCGCCCGGAGCGATGGGGGCGCCCGGAGCATCCGGGGCACCCCGACAGTCAGTTGTCGAAGCAGAGTTTGCTCCTGCTGGTTGGTCTTCACCTTGGGGGCTCCCGGAACATCCGGGGCGCCCTGCTCAGCTTCTGCCTCACTCCTTTGAGGCTCTCTAAGCTGCAAACACTCAGTCCTTCGGTCCTGCATCCAGGGTTAGTCCAAAAAGCAGTAACATATTAATTTTTATACAGCCTTAGCTGCCTTGGTTCTGACTTTGGGTCTCCAAAATGGAGCCCTAGGTCGAACCGATGCCTACTGTTCCCTTGACGGGGAACGCGTCCTCACCTACTCCTCTCGGGAGAATGTACCTGATGCCAACCGCTCCTCTGGTTGGACTTTTGCCTCGCAGTCCTTCGCCAGGTCTTGGATGCCGAGCTGTCCTTCGCCCGGTGCATAGCATTCCTTCGCTAGGGCTTCAATCCCAAGCTGTCCTTCGCCTGGCGCCTAACAGTCCTTCGCTAGGGCTTTTTACCCTGGCATTCCTTCGCCAGTGCCTACCAGTCCTTCGCTAGGGCTTTGTACCCTGGCATTCCTTCGCCAGTGCCTAGTATTCCTTCACTAGGGCTTTTTACCCTGGCATTTCTTTGCCAGTGCCTAGCATTCCTTCGCTAGGGCTTTTTTTACCCTGCACACTAGTGTAACATTGTTAGATAACAAGTGAGACTTAACTTTTGAACCCTGTTGCCATTATCAAAACACAGGTTTGACTTGGGTGCTTTCTGCACCAACAGATCGACCTAGCTAAGTGGGACTAGCTGAAGCTATTTTGCCACATCCTAGACAAGTTAGACCAAAGTTTTCAAAAGAGTAAATTGAAAGTATTTTTTCTTTAAAAGGCTTTGTCTAAGGAAAGGGTTGATGACCCAATAAGACTATGACCAAAGAAGGCCTCTATGCCTCGCCAAGACCTGGAAGCTAATTATTGAAATTTACTTTTAAATTACTAATTGTTAAACTTGAATCTAACTCAAGGTCAAGCAATTTATAAAATTAAAATTAAGAAAAATTATTCAAGAATCTCACAACACCCATAAGGCAACCATGTTTGTTTGTATTGCGACACTTAGAATGGGTGAGATGTTAAGGACTAATTAATTGACAAATGTCTTTGAAAATGTTTTAAAAATCTTTAGGATATTTTCTTAAAAATCTATTTTCAAAATAATGTTTAAACATAATAATGTTTTAATGAATTTCATGCTTGATTGGTGTAGGATCGAAAGGAATTTAGATATCTCCACAATGGTATAATATTGTCCACTTTGGGCCTAAGCCCTCATGATTTTACTCTTAGGCTCTCCCTAAAGGCCTCATGCCAATGGAGATATCTTTTTTCCTTATAAGCCTATGATCTTTCCCATGTGTTTTCGATGTGGGACTATGTTAGCAACCTTGCAACCCCAACAATCCCCCCCCTCAAACAAAGTACCACAAGCCCCCCTCAAGTGGAAACCCTTTCCGTTTTGATGTCTGATCCTCAACCCACCAGGACTTTCTGCCCCTCGGTCCACCCGACCTACTAGGACTTCTCTGCCTGGTGTCTGGTCATCTTGATCAAGACATGGGAGCTCACACATCCTTTATTCAAGACTTAACCCACATGGTGAGATCTGGATCATGGCTCTAGCTCGTGCTTCTTCCGGCGGTTAGTCCGGTGAAGAGCGACCTAGCTCTGATACCAATTGTAGGATGGAAAGGAATTTAGATATCTCCACAATGGTATGATATTGTCCACTTTGGGCCTAAGCCCTCATGGTTTTGCTCTTGGGCTCTCCCAGAAGGCCTCATGTCAATGGAGATATCTTTTTTCCTTATAAGCCTATGATCTTTCCCATATGTTTTCGATGTGTGACTATGTTTGCAACCTTACAACCCCAACAATTGGGTGCTTACCTATAAATATATATTTCAAAAATTATATATCCTTTCGAAAATTGTTTGACCTACACATAGACACAAACCTTCTAGGACAACACTAAAGTCCCTTAAGATACTTAGGTAGAGGTCCTTGTAGTTAACAAGGGTAGCCAGAAGGTGTCAGGCTCAGGGGGAGTCAATGTTTCTTTTGAAAAGTATTTTTCAATAATTATTCTTTTCAAAAATTTATATCTTTCAAAAAATTTTTATGTCTTTCAAAATGCTTTTCGAAAAATGTGTTTCAAAAAGTTATTATGCATTTCAAAATATTTTTCGAAAAAATACTTCTTCTATCATATTCCTTCAAAAATATTTTATGCGTTAATTGTTCTTATAATTTGGATAAACTCTAAAGACACATAGGAAGTTTCCTTTATGATCTAAGGATTCCTAAGATTGTGTCAGGTTTAGGGGGAATCATAATCAAAAGAAATTAATGTATTTCTATTTCTAATTATTTTAAAATATTTCTTAAAATTTCTATTGTAATACTTTTTATTTGAATCCAATCCTAAGACTCAGAGGAAGATCAATTTATAGTTAACAAGCTTCCTAGGACTGTATTAGGTTTAGGGGGAGGTTCAAATTAAAAGAAACTTTAGAGGTTTCAAAAATATTATATTTTCAACCACTATATTTTTTGAAAAAAAAATTACTTTTTACAATCTTGAAAATCTTTCAAAATCTTTGGATCTTTATCTTGAGTTTGGAAAAATTTCCAAGACACATAGGAAAATTTTCCTTGTAGTTAACAAGATTTTCTAGGATTGTGTTAGACTGCAAAAGAAACCAAACCAAGAAAATTATTATTTTTCAAAACCAAAATACATTGAAAATATTTATTTATGGAAAATCCCTAAGACACATAGAAATTTTCTTGTGGTGAACAAGATTCCTAAGATTATGTTAGACTTAGGGAAGTTCAAATTCTTTTTAAAATTCATATATTATTGGTACAATGTTTTTTAAAGTACTTAGTGCCTTTTAGAATATTTTCTAAACATGCACTTAGTTCTTTTTCAAAAAAAAGGGGGGAAAAGTTTTGAAAATCATTTTTTAAATCTTAAGTATTTTAAAAAGGGGGAGAGAGAGACTTAAGATAGATTTTTTTTTTGAAAATCTTATTGTTGGCGTAAATTTTTATCCGCTATTTCCTTTTGATATGTGACAAAGGGGGAGAGAGGCTTAAGTTAAATTTCTTTTCGATTTCTCCCAAGTGTTAAACCTAGAACCCTTAGACCTAACTTAACATAAGATTATTGTCAAACATCAAAAAGGGGGAGATTGTTGGTGCAAAGAGTATCAGTGATGAACAATTATCCTCTAGGGTTTCGATGTTTTATAATATACTAAGGTTAGTCAAAGTGATCATGGGTTAAGCCAAACAGGACTTGATGTTTGGTAGGGCAAACCCAGGTTTGATCAAGATTGACAAAGGGCTAACCAAACAGGACTTGATGTTTGGTAGACAATATACTAAGGTTAGTCGAAGTGATCATGGGTTAAGTCAAACAGGTCTTGATGTTTGGTAGGATAAACCCAGATTTGATCAAGTTTGACAAAGGGTTAGCCAAACAGGACTTGATGTTTGGCAGAACTATAAGTGACAATGTACTTAGGTTTAGTCAAAGTGATCAAGGGTTAAGTCAAGCAGGATTTGATGTTTGGTAGGGCAAACCCAGGTTTGATCAGGTTGACAAAGGGATAGATAAACAGGATCTGATGTTTGGCAGAGTGAATAGAACCCAGGATTGGTCAGTTTGACCAAAGGATTAAACCAAACTGGACTTGAGGTTTGGTATACTTACCTGAAGGTTAGAAGAAGTCTAGTCAGGATTAAGATGACTAGCAAAAAAGTGATTATGGTGAAAGAAATCCTGGTGAGTGAAGCTAAGTTCTAGTGAGTGAAGCTAGGTGGACTAAGTCCTGATGAGTGAAGCTGGGCACAAAGTCCTGGTCGGGGATCGGGCAACGGAGTCTTAGCCGAGTGAGGACTACGGACAAAAGTAGAGATGGGTCGAGGTTGGATGCCTCGAGATCCGGGAGTCTCGGAGGCCGAGCACAAAGTCTTGGTTGAGGATCGGGCAAAAGACTTAGTCGAGCGGGGATCGCGGACAGAAGTAGAGATGGGTCGAGGTCGGACATCTCGAGATCCAGGTTCTCGGAGGTTGACCAAAAGTCCAACCGTAGGTCCCGATTGGCAAAGGTAACTTCTCGAGGGTGGAGTAGGTGAGGACACGTTCCTCGGGAAAGGGAACATTAAGCATCAGTTCGACCTAGGTTTTCAGTGTTGAGACAATCAGTGATCCGGAGTGATCATGAGTTTTGATGTTTTGGCAAAGGGTTTAAGTTAGGTTTACCCTTGTGTACTTGATATGTATATGTTGAGTGTACAGGATGTACAGGTTACACATATGAACTTGGCTGGACGACCTCGATACGGTGAAGGATGGCATGGAGACAAGCTGGAGGCTTGTGTGCACCCGAGGGACCTTGGAGAGCAGGGACGATGAGCTGAGGGCGCGGACTTCGAGGCATGTGTGAAGGATGGCATGGAGGCAAGCTGGAGGCTTGCGTGCATCCGAGGGACGGGAGCCAAAGATGAAGAGGGTGTGAAGGTAATAGTCGAGGCTGCTGATGAGGAGTCAGTCGAGTTGTGAGGGTACGAGTGTTGTGTGATTGTACTCGGTGTATCCTAGGGGTCGAGTGCTGAGAGAAGTGTACTCGGGAAAGGAAATCCTAGGTGTGTGAGTGGGGCAGTCAACTGCCATTGGGGCAGTCGATTGATAAAACTCACAGAAAGGTTCTGCCCCCTAGACCAGTCGACTGCCCTGGGAGCAGTCGACTGGTGACAGACAAAATTCGAACGTTAGGCGTGTAACGGTCGGATTTTAGTGGGGGCAGTCGACTGCCCTTGGGGGCAGTCGACTGGTGGCGAGTTATCAGCCTAAGTCCTATTTAAAGGGGGCTTCGTTTTGGTTGAGATTTTTGACGAAACAAGCTTGGTTAAGGCTTGTTAGTAGTCTATTGTGCCCAAATAGTGTCAAAGGTGTTGTGGCAAGGTTTCTCCACCCACAAGGAGCGACAAGGGCTAGCCGGAGGTTATCCGGGGAGTGATCCACCGACGGATTCTTGGATTAGTCACCCGTCCGGGGTGGATACCAAGTAAAATCGGTTTGTTAGCATTGTTTCTCATTGGTTAGTTTTGTTTTATTGTATATTCCGTTGCCCAACTAATCATGTAGGTAAAAGAGAATCCGAAAAACGTTATTTAACCCCCCTCTAGCGTACAGAATCAATCCAACATTCAGCTGAAATCTAAAGTCAGAACCAATTAACTAAAGCTTAAGATTATTTGCTTTGTTTGTGTGTTTGTTGTCTTGCAGGTATCGGGAGTTGGAGGCAAGATAGGAGAGTAGAACATAAAACAAACAAGCCTAGGAAAAGGGGTTCCCAAGCGCCTGAATGAAGTCAGGCACCTGGTAACCCAGGCGCCCTATATGTATCAGGCGCCTGGGAAGGCCTGCAACTGATCACAGCAACAGGTCAAGTTTTGATCACGTGGTAGGCGCCTGAGGCTTAACAGGCGCCTGAGTGCTGTTAGACGCCTGAGAAGGGATGTTTATCCTTGTGCCGAGTTCGCAGCTACGGATTAGGTTTGACTACAACGTGGCAGGTGCCCCAGCCTTATTAGACGACCGAGAACGCAGTATATAAAAGGGTTCGACCCCTCACTTCAAGCATTCAAGTTTTCATCTGCTAAGACTTTCTGTGCAAAGCTCTGCGACCAAGGAGGCTCCAGGAGGAAGTGTACGACGCTTCGGAGTTCCAGACCGGTCAGGATCATCGAGTTTGTTTGGTTTGATTTTAATTACAAGTTGTAATTATTATTTCTATTTGTGCTTGCTTTTTAAACTGTAAGATGGGTTTCTCCGCCTCTAGAAAGTCCGGAAAGGAAACCTTTAGTGGGCTCACGCTGAGTACTTAAGCCTTGGACGTACTGACCCTGGAGGGTTGGGAACCAAGTAAATCCCGCAAGTTTTTCTGTTGTCTTTTTTATTTTATTTTATATTCCGCTGCGTACTAACTCTTATAGAAAGATGAATGACGAAGTTTTCTGACGAAAATTACGAGTCAATATTCACCCCCTCTATCGATCGACACCGATCCTACAATATTCAACAAAATCTATAAGAAAAAAGATGAGTCATTTGTCGATCGACGCTCCTTAGCAATTCATGTAAGTATATTAACAATATTATATTTGCTTTAATATTTTATAGAGATTAATTTAATTCTTATTTCACAAGAAGCAATGACCACTAGAATTGCAGAGGCGTCTCAACCTGCTATAGAGGGGGAGAATTCACAGCCTCTTTCCACCGACCAGGTGAATGACATTTATTATGATGTCATCGGTGGAAGGAGAAAGACTGCCCTATACGGCCTAGGCTCTCAGGCAAAAATCACATATGGTCATATGAGAGCTCCAGGGGTTAGGGGACGTCTAAGTTCCTCCTCCTCCAACTCTAGTGAGGTTCGTCAATTGAGGAGGAGAATGATGCTTTGCGGACTCAACTCACGATAATGAAGACGACGTGGGTCGAGAGGGACGCAGAGAGAGATGCAGAGTTGAGGGAACTGCGGGCCTGCCAGGCACACACTGAGGCGTTGGTATGTCACATGCAGGCTTTTGTAGTAACCCTATCGCCTATGACACAGATGTCCGCCCCTCCTCGTTTTGCGTCTCAGGAGACTCAGGATCCTGAGGATATCCCAGATGAGTAGAGATATTTTTGTAGTATGTTATATTTTTTTCTCTACATTTAAAAATCAAATTATTATAGTATCTAATTTGTTATTATAAGCATTACTAAATGTTTCCTATTTGTTCATTTTCGTTTACAGATTCTACATTATCAGAGTTGAATTCAGATATTAATTTGGTTCAAAGGTATGTATATTTAGATATTTACATATCATTAAATGTTATTTAGATTTTGTATATCACTTACGATAACTAGTTATGTTTTTCCTTAAATTGCTTTATAATTGTATTTCACTTTTATTTATATCGTTTCTTTTTTTTATGCAGGAATATTATTTTTTTGATCCAGTTTTGATGTGTCTGTCTTCTACTATACTTTGTGTTTATGTATGTATTGACTACTGTTTTTTGAATATGAATTTGATATATGTGTTTAGATATGAATATGATGTATTTGGATATGAATTTTGAATATGTATTTGATACATATGTTTAGATATGTGTTTTGTATGTATGTATTGTATGTGTTTGGATATTAATACTATTGTTTTGTATGTGTTTTATTTGAATATATGTTGTGTTGTTATTTGAATATTTTTATATGTATTGAATGTAAATATGGGAAGGAGTAAAGAGGAGAAAGGCTGCTGGAAAATTCCAGATATTAGCGATGGATATTTTCTAAATCTGTCGCTAATAGCGACGGAATATTTACGATATCCGTCGCAAATAGCGACGGATATTTAAGATATCCGTCGCAAATAGTGACGGATATTTGACATTCCGTCGCTAATTACGATAAAATAACGACGGATATTTGACTATTCCGTCGCTATTTGCGATGGATATTTGACTTTCCGTCGCTAATAACTCCCGTACACATCACCCCTTGGATCAGGTTTTTTGCGACGGAGGGGGGGGGTAATGTATTCGCCGCTATTTGTGATGGATTATTTATTTAAAATCCGTCGCTAATAGCGATGGATACACAAATTCCATCGCTATCCTCACCTACGACGACGTGAGAACCGACGGCGTTGTTTCCGTCGCTATTACTGTTTAGCGACGGAATCTGTTCGTTGCTATTCGTTGGTTTTTTTATTGTGTTGATTGATTCATATCCATATTCGAATGATCGATTAATTGTGTAATTTATTTATTTAATTATAGGTTGTTTGTATTCGATATTAATTCTAATTTGTTTGGTTGATTGGATGAATATCTGATGGGTATAAATATGAAGATGGATATTTGATCACGATAGATACGAGGATGAGGATTAAAATTGAAAATCTAATGAATATAAAGATAAGTATGACACAAATATCATAAATAGAGATTAAGATGAAGAATATGAAATCGATCTAAATTCGATAGATTACAATTCCTATTATAACAGATGCAAACAGATGTGTAACGAGCACACACTTGACGCCGCCTTAGGGAATTGTGAAGCCCCGCATGGGTCTGCAATCGCCCGGCTCGCCCCGGCCCCGGCCCCGGCCCCGGCCCCGGCCCGATTGCAGTTGCAATTTATATACATAGATTTGACTTTGAGACGGCTGATCGCATGTGCCTGCGACTTTCGACATGATCATTGACCAAAGGTTGAAGGACCCATTCGAGATGGCTCTGGCAAATTTTCTGAACTCGTTGCGTCTCCCTCTACTTTTAGCTCAACATCTCGCTGGAAAATGATTGTTTTCAATTGCTGATATATAGAATATATATTACTATAGATATTTCAGAGGAACTCATCGATCGTCCACCTCAAAAAAGGAAGGAATAATGATTGCCAAAGTAGCATATAACTTTGTTTCTCTTGCAAATCAATCAAAATATGTTAGTGTGAATTGTGATCCTCACGTTGTGATCCACTTTGCTCCATCACCAGGAAACTGCAGTCTAATCCAATTATATATGGGCAGTATCTAGAGAGAGTTACAGTACTGTTGAGGCTGCTCACTTTGGATATTGAAGCTTCCGCTGCTACTTGTACTGTTCTGCTGGTTTAAAAAACATCGAGAATGATAAACAAAAACATAGACAGATTAATCTAGTTGCCACATGGATGCAGAATGACCCTTGCCTGCCACTAAGCCACAGAATAACCCAAGGGCCACCGAGCCATATATGATATGATGTTGCC
Source organism: Boesenbergia rotunda (assembly GCA_024364735.1). Lineage (NCBI taxonomy): Eukaryota > Viridiplantae > Streptophyta > Magnoliopsida > Zingiberales > Zingiberaceae > Boesenbergia > Boesenbergia rotunda. The sequence continues at coordinate 41,682 of JAGFNQ010010339.1, read as the reverse complement.
CACCAGCCAAGTGTTTGTTCATTTATTTTGATCTCTACTGCAAAACCATCGACAGTCGCCTTGATGCATTTATGAATCCTTGAGAAATAGGCATTGTAAGTATATGGAAGTGCCATATTAACAAAGTGTATTGACCTTTGGATGAATGAAATGCATGGCTAACTAGTTTTATAGTGTCTTTCCTTTCTTTGTTTTGCATTCGTTGTCCGAAGTTATATAGGATTAAATCAACAATGTTCATAGTAGTTTTTCTTATACATTGATGATAGTAGTTTTTCTTATACATTGATGTTTCATTTTACAACAATTGTTGACCAATAAAATTTACATGTTTTCATAATAATATAACATTATCCACTTTATATCTAAATCTTTATGAATTTAATTTTTAGCTCTACCCAAAAACTCTCATACTAGCTAATAAAGATATATTTCATTTTATAACCCTATGAGCTCTACCCTAATATTATTCCACCTCCTTTGTTAAAGGTTCCCCACATGGCTCCATCTTGACTTTGACTTTAATACCACTTGTTGACTAATTAATGTAATTCATATATTTCCATAATGGTGTGATATTATTCATTTTAGACTTAATCTCTCATGGATTAATTTTTAAATTTTATCTAAAAGGTCTCAAACTAATAGAAATATCTTCTATCTTATAATTTTATGATTTTTATTTACGTATTTCAAAATGGGGTATTTGATTGTAATCCTAACACCAACCAAGTTAATTTGTTAATCTTTGGTGATGAAACATTGAAATATAAAATGAAATGCAAAGAGAGAAGAATGAGAGAATGAGCCTTTTTTTTTGGATATTATTGATATTTATAAGTGAAGGTAGATGGGAGATCATATACGTAAAAACGACTTGTAACTAAAAAAAATCATGCTCAAGTATTGATTTAATTAAGATAACATAATAGATGAGAGATTGTACCTACATAGGACCTACATCTGAAATGGTCATGCCCCTAGGGTTGTGGAGCAGTGGAAGAGCGACTAGTTATAATTTTAGACATTCGTGATTCAATCTCCAGCTATGGTGTATTTTGTAGGAATTTGTCTTTCAAATGGGGGCTGAGCTTTTGGACTGTCTGCCATGAACGCTTCCCGATTTATTTTGACGGTTGGTGAAAAACTTCTATTGGGTCGGACCGGTCGCCCAAGATTCGGCGTTACTGATAACCGCTTTTGTCGTGTTATGGTTTCAAATACAATTTAAGTACCGAATTCCTCTAAACTAATGTAACATAGAGTAACTCGAGTCGTCTCCCAACGAATGTAGTTAATGCATGATAATTCTCATGGTTGAATCTTATTGCTTTTGGGTTTTGGATATGAAATTGGGTTTTGAATTTGAGAGCTATGACTACGAAATGAATAACAGAGCAAATATGAAATCTAATTCTAATTAAGAAAAGACAAGACAGGTAATGGAACCTAAATTAACTAGACTACGATTGCAATAAAGAAAGCACAACTTGAAATAAAGCATTAAGAAACTAAACACAAAGCAAACTACAACATTGAAGAAATCTAATCTAATCCTAACTTAATTGCATTCAAATAAAATCATGTAACCTAAAGCAATAGGAAAAACAACACAAAACAAGAGTGAAGCAATTAAGAGACATCGCAATTGAAAGTAAATGTCTAAGAGGCAATTGACCAAACACATGATGAACATGCTAAAACTAGCTTCAGGTACGTGCAATTTGCTATGGGAAGGATCTATCCAATACAAAAATTCATTCAAATACACATAATAGCTCAAACTAACAGCTTAACAATAGAATCTGAAATAATTGTTCACAATTGTTCACAGGGGCATTTAATCAAACACGTGATAAGCATGTTCTAAATCGCTTCAAATGTGTGCAATCTAAATTGGAAAAGATCCATCAATTACAAATATTAAACATCCAACACCTAACATTCATCAAATATGATCAATCTTCAATTAACAACGCAATTAAACCACCAAATCCGATAATTGAGCTACTGCCTGATGAAGGATCAAACACGGCTGCAAAGCAATGGCTGCCGGCTGTGACACAAGCTGTGGAAATGCTGTGAAGTAGAAGTATTGCTGGAATTGAATAAGCTGCCGGATCTAATCTGATGAAACTTGAATTGCAATTGTGAAGAAGAACTGTGAAGAATTGGCTGTCGGCTGAAGAAAAACAAAGAAGAAAATAAAACTGTGAAGAAAACTGCTGTAAACAAAAATGCTGTAAAGGAACGGATCGGCGGTGGAGGAAGATGGATGTAGATAGCCGACTACGTTTGGCTAGAGCTCGGAACCCCCAAAGCCTTAGCTTGAGGTCGTCGGCTGTGGTGATGGAGAGGAAGTCGTCAGCTATGGTGGAAGGCGGATGAAGTCGCCTAGAGCTCGGAACCCCCAAAGCCCTAGCTTCGTCCGGTGGCGTGCGGTGAAGGAAGATGGATGGCGTCTCTCCGAACCCCGAAAGAGAACCTCTACTCTCTTCTCTCCGAACCCCGAAAGAGAAGAGGTGGACGTGGATCGCCAGCGTTGAAGGTGGTTGATCGGAGCTCCGGCCGGCTAGGGTTGGAACCCCTAACCCTAGTTGCGGCGACGCTGAAGATGGAGGAGAAGAAGATCGCCGCTGGCCTGCGTGTGGAGTCGATGAAGAACCTAGGTCGCGTGTTTCCCCTTTTCTTCCTCGCGAACCGGTCGAGTCGGATGTGTGTGAGCCAGAGGAAAGCGATCGGGCGCTCTTCCTCACTTGAGTTCAATCCAGGTTCAGCAATTGGCTCAGTCCAGCTTGGGTTCAGCAGCTGTGTTTGGGTTCAGCTCAGCAAATGGTTTCAGCTCAGCCTTAGCCTAGCTGTTGGTTCAGTCAAGCCTGGGTTTGAGTTCAGCCAGCCTTTGGTTCAGTCCGACTTGGTTCAGCCCATCTTGGTTCAGCTCAGTCAATTGAGTTTAGCTCAGCCTTAGCCCAGCTGTTGGTTCAGTCCAGCCTGAGTTTGGTCCAGTCAAGCCAGAGTCCTTTGGTTCGGTCCAGTCAAATTATGATAGAAGCAGCAGACGGCTGAGATCAATTTGACTTCATCCAATGGTCAGATCTCTTCAGATCTGGACCAAACTTCACAGATCCCAATCAATGGTCCTGATCTACCTGTTCCCAGCTCGGATTAACCAGATCAGTGGCGGATGGTCCAAATCTTCCATTTTCTTGAATGGATGGTCTAGAACATCTTGAGCTCGATCCAACGGTCAGATCTCTTCCGATCTGGCTGAAATTTTCAGATCTTGATCTATGGCCATGATTGATTCTAACTTAGATTCGGATCGACTAGAAATTGACCGATGGCTCAGATCTAGCCGTTCTCTGGAATGGACGGCTCCTATTAATCCGATGCTTGATCCCTTCGATCTGGATCCAATGCTGACTCAAGTCTGACCCAATTTTGATCTAGGTTCATGATCAATTGAAGCCTACAAAATAATATTCAAATTTAGTGCCAAAAATATCCCAAATATACAAAGATTAGAATTAAAAGCCAAAATGAAGGGAATACATGAAACCTAATACAAATGCAAACTTAAGCATATAAAATGTGAATCAAACATGGATTTTAGAGCCTAAAATAATCAGCAAAAATGGTGGTTATCAACTCCCCCACACTTATTCTTGGGCGTCTCGCACAAGTAAATAAAACTAAAAGAAAATAGCATATCTCCCAAACATTACATCCCCTATCAATACCTTAAGAAATAATAAAAGAAAGTTACTTAGGATCATCAAGTCTCAAGAATCCATGCATTTATGGTTCCAAATCTCACATAAGTCAAAAGCATGGTAATTTCATCAACTTGAATAAACTAAGCATGACAAAAACCTCACAAAATGGATATATGCACTGATGCTCACAAAAATAACAGATATGGAAGTGGAGTTCTTTCAAAACATTCATGACATTGCACTACCATATGCTTGCTTATTTTCTACTTCTCCACTACTATAGCATAAGTACACAATTCAAGAAGGCTTTTCAATGAATAATAATGAAACCAAGTGCTAACAAGAGAACAACAAAGTAGATAACAAAGGAGATCAAAGATAACATGAGAGAAGATAAAAGAGAAGATGAGAGCATTGTGGTAATTAACATGATGTATACAATCAAACAATAATCCAAAGTAAATAACTCAATCAAACCTCCAACACTCATAATTCTCGTTTCACATTCTCAATGCACTGCACATCAACCATTTACAACATCTCTCAAAGTGCATGTAGGGATCAACAACTTCACTCTTGAGATTCTCTAATAAAGATATCAAATGAGTACACATCAAGAAAATATTCCTTTTTGTTCATCACTAACAAAATCTCGAATGCTTGAAGAATTTTTTTTCACATAGAGAGATTTTTTTTTCATTCTTTTCTCTCTTTTTCTTTCACTTTTTTTTTTAATTTGCATCTTTACTTTCCTTTTTCTATCTCTGTCTTTTTTTTTCACATAGAGAGATTTTCTTTTTCTTTTTTTTTTCAAAGAGAGATTTTTTTTTCACACAAGCATTCGTCCATATACACTTGTCTCCCCCCCACACTTAAAATTTGACTGTCTCGGGCAAGATAGTAAAGCATGATAACATCTAAAACTCACAATAATAGAGGCTGATAATAAAGAAATAAAAATGTAACTCATCATGCAATCACCTTATGCTCTCATCGCATGCTCCAAGGAAGAATAAAATAATAAAGATATGGCAGTGAAAATGTAATGACAATGAAAAGATCTGATAAAGTAGAGACAATGAAATATGAAAGCAATAGGTGAAATGCCCAGTAGTGACAATAACAAAGGAGAGGAAAACTAAAAGTTCAATAAGAAAGATTGCCTCCATCATATTCATGTAAGCTTATGCTATTGTAATTTCAAAAAGAATCAAAGCAAGTTCTAGAGTGTCAAGTATCACAAATGCTATCACACATAAGAGGATTAAGGATAGGCATGGCAATATCCTCACTAGGTGAACAATAAAACTGTCATGCTTAATCTAACAAGATAGAGTCTATCACCACAACAAATGACTAAATGCCATTAATATCCCCAAGCATACCAAGGAAACCAAAACTCAATAATCAGACTTAACTATCTTTTATGATTCTCAAAGCATAATAAAAGAACATGTAAGGAGATACAACTCGAAATCAAACAAGATTTATTCAAAGCCAAACAAAATGCAAAATGAGGAAACAAAGTATAAATGCAAAGTATAAAAGTAAACAAACATGCGAGTATAACATAAAGAAAAACAAGAAAAGTAAAGTAAAGGAACAAACTCCCCTTTATTCTGGTGGACGGAGCCTATCCAGAAGTAGCCTCCATCGTGGTAGTGGAGGGACATAAGTGGCTGAGAGATTTCTGACTCCCCCACACTTGAATTTTGCAAAAAATTTCTCCGGTGGCCGAAGGCGATTCAGGTTCAATAGCCATTGAAGAGGTGGAGTGCTTTGAATTAGAGTAAAATCATCTCCTCCTTCTTTATGCCTTTTAGAAGTCCTTCCAGGAGGCTGAAGTTTGTTCAGTTGGAGCACCCACTCTTGTAGTCTTCTGGACCATGCAAAACAATGTAATACCTCTCTCAAGCGTTCAGGGTCAGAAAGAAATGAAATAATATTAGTCTCTGCATAAAATGAATCCAAAACTGCATCATATCTAATTAAATCAAATTCTGGTACCTCAATGAAATTTTCAAAATCATTTTCTACGAAATTTGCATCCAGAAACTCATCACAAACAAAGAACTCAAATTCTGGCACATCAATAGAAATTTCACAATTATTTTCCAACCAGGGTGTATCAAGCAATGTGTCACAGCCAATCAAATCAATATCAGATATCTCCAAAAGTCTTTCACATTCATTCTCAGCATATGAAATAGCAAGAGATTCATCAAAATAAATAACATCAATTTCAGGCACTACTAAAAAATTTTCACTAGCCATATCCACAAAAGATGTATCTAAAGATTCATCATAACAAACTACATCAATTATGGGTGCCTCTAAAATTATTTCGCTATCCATATTTACAAAAGATGTATCAAGTAATGCAGTACGATCAATGAACTCAATATTTGGTACCTCGATTGGATTTTCACAAATACTTTCTACACAAGGTATATCAATAAATTCATCAGAATCAATAAAGTTAGCACTGGGTACCTCGCTGCATTTTTCTGAACGAAGGGGAGAAATACTTACCTGAGCGTGCTGGAGAATACCTGAAGGTTCTATAATAGTAGATGTATCTGTGGCCTCCTCCTGGTCAAGTACATGCTCCTCTTCAGCCTCAAGCTTTGGTGGACACTCAACTGGTGATCCTTGGGTGCTTGCTTCCACCATGCAAGTCCCTACACTTTCTGGTTCATCTTCTGAATCTTCTAATGTACCAGTAAATTGTGGTGGTCCCTGGGGCTTAGTGCAATCCCCTACACCTATGGAATCATCTTCTATGTATGTCTCTCCTGTAATATCTGCAACAACAGTATCAGAAAAATTAGGACCACTAATAACACTATCATCACAAAATAAAAGTCTAGAATGGTCCTGTGGAGCTTCAATTTCTTCTTCTGGAGCTGAAAAATTTGGCAATGGATTTTGAGTAGGAATCTCCGGAGGGATGCATGCTGTAGGTGCCCAGATTTTAATGTATTCTTCTTCTTCTTCATCTACTAAATTTGCAAGATTAATTGAAGAAGGACTTTGCCATGCACTAGGGTCACCTTGAACTGATATAAAACCAACTCCGGGGCTCTCAGAATTAAAAGCAGCTTGAGAAGTTAATTGTTCTGATATTTGGGCTTTTATCTGATTCAATTTATCTTATATGTTTTGAAACCGTTGTTTTTTTTTTTAAGAAAAAAGAATTTTATTTCAAGAAGTAAAGGGAGACCATATTAGAAGGGGGGCCTTTTGAAACCGTTGTTGTTGTTGAAAATTTCGCTGTTGTTGTTGTTGTTGTTGTTGAATTTGTTGCAAAATTTCCATCATCCTTTGGTGTAGAGCCTCATCCCAATCAGGATCATCAAAGCCTCCTTGATTAAACTGCTGAAATGGGAGGGGCTGAAAATTCTGAGTGTCTTGCTGAAAATTTTGTCCTTGAAACTGGAAATCTTGCTGAAAATGTTGATATTGTGGTTGAAAGGATGGTTGAACTTGCTGAGAATGGTAGCCCTAGAAATCTTGGATCTGAGGTTGAAATTGTGGTTGTGAACACTGAAATTGAGTGGGCTGGAAATTCTGGTTGCAAGGGTCAAATTGCTGTGAAAATTGTAATGGTTGCTGGAAAAAATGATTTGGTTGCTGAAAATTGGGCTGAAATTGCTGTAGTAGTTGATTGAAAGGTTGGTTCTGCTGAAATTGTGGACACGGCTGCTGATATGTGGATGAAAACATTTTTAACCTGCACCCCTGTCACAAAACAAACAAGAAAAATGGTAGCAACCGTATATAAAAGATAAAGCAATCAGAACAAAATCAAAAGATAGAATTATCAAGCACCACTACATTCCCCGGCAACGGCGCCAAATTTGATAACCGCTTTTGTCGTGTTACGGTTTCAAATACAATTTAAGTACCGAATTCCTCTAAACTAATGTAGCATAGAGTAACTCGAGTCGTCTCCCAACGAATGTAGTTAATGCATGATAATTCTCATGGTTGAATCTTATTGCTTTTGGGTTTTGGATATGAAATTGGGTTTTGAATTTGAGAGCTATGACTACGAAATGAATAACAGAGCAAATATGAAATCTAATTCTAATTAAGAAAAGACAAGACAGGTAATGGAACGTAAATTAACTAGACTACGATTGCAATAAAGAAAGCACAACTTGAAATAAAGCATTAAGAAACTAAACACAAAGCAAACTACAACATTGAAGAAATCTAATCTAATCCTAACTTAATTGCATTCAAATAAAATCATGTAACCTAAAGCAATAGGAAAAACAACACAAAACAAGAGTGAAGCAATTAAGAGACATCGCAATTGAAAGTAAATGTCTAAGAGGCAATTGACCAAACACATGATGAACATGCTAAAACTAGCTTCAGGTATGTGCAATTTGCTATAGGAAGGATCTATCCAATACAAAAATTCATTCAAATACACATAATAGCTCAAACTAACAGCTTAACAATAGAATCTGAAATAATTGTTCACAATTGTTCACAGGGGCATTTAATCAAACACGTGATAAGCATGTTCTAAATGGCTTCAAATGTGTGCAATCTAAATTGGAAAAGATCCATCAATTACAAATATTAAACATCCAACACCTAACATTCATCAAATATGATCAATCTTCAATTAACAACGCAATTAAACCACCAAATCCGATAATTGAGCTACTGCCTGATGAAGGATCAAACACGGCTGCAAAGCAATGGCTGCCGGCTGTGACACAAGCTGTGGAAATGCTGTGAAGTAGAAGTATTGCTGGAATTGAATAAGCTGCCGGATCTAATCTGATGAAACTTGAATTGCAATTGTGAAGAAGAACTGTGAAGAATTGGCTGTCGGCTGAAGAAAAACAAAGAAGAAAATAAAACTGTGAAGAAAACTGCTGTAAACAAAAATGCTGTAAAGGAACGGATCGGCGGTGGAGGAAGATGGATGTAGATGGCCGACTACGTTTGGCTAGAGCTCGGAACCCCCAAAGCCCTAGCTTGAGGTCGTCGGCTGTGGTGATGGAGAGGAAGTCGTCAGCTATGGTGGAAGGCGGATGAAGTCGCCTAGAGCTCGGAACCCCCAAAGCCCTAGCTTCGTCCGGTGGCGTGCGGTGAAGGAAGATGGATGGCGTCTCTCCGAACCCCGAAAGAGAACCTCTACTCTCTTCTCTCCGAACCCCGAAAGAGAAGAGGTGGACGTGGATCGCCAGCGTTGAAGGTGGTTGATCGGAGCTCCGGCCGGCTAGGGTTGGAACCCCTAACCCTAGTTGCGGCGACGCTGAAGATGGAGGAGAAGAAGATCGCCGCTGGCCTGCGTGTGGAGTCGATGAAGAACCTAGGTCGCGTGTTTCCCCTTTTCTTCCTCGCGAACCGGTCGAGTCGGATGTGTGTGAGCCAGAGGAAAGCGATCGGGCGCTCTTCCTCACTTGAGTTCGATCCAGGTTCAGCAATTGGCTCAGTCCAGCTTGGGTTCAGCAGCTGTGTTTGGGTTCAGCTCAACAAATGGTTTTAGCTCAGCCTTAGCCCAGCTGTTGGTTCAGTCCAGCCTGGGTTTGAGTTCAGCCAGCCTTTGGTTCAGTCCGACTTGGTTCAGCTCAGTCAATTGAGTTCAGCTCAGCCTTAGCCCAGCTGTTGGTTCAGTCCAGCCTGGGTTTGGTCCAGTCAAGCCAGAGTCCTTTGGTTCGGTCCAGTCAAATTATGATAGAAGCAGCAGACGGCTGAGATCAATTTGACTTCATCCAACGGTCAGATCTCTTCAGATCTTGACCAAACTTCACAGATCCCAATCAATGGTCTTGATCTACCTGTTCCCAGCTCGGATTAACCAGATCAGTGGCGGATGGTCCAGATCTTCCGTTTTCTTGAATGGATGGTCTAGAACATCTTGAGCTCGATCCAACGGTCAGATCTCTTCCGATCTGGCTGAAATTTTCAGATCTTGATCTATGACCATGATTGATTCTAACTTAGATTCGGATCGACCAGAAATTGACCGATGGCTCAGATCTAGCCGTTCTCTGGAATGGACGGCTCCTATTAATCCGATACTTGATCCCTTCGATCTGGATCCAATGCTGACTCAAGTCTGACCCAATTTTGATCTAGGTTCATGATCAATTGAAGCCTACAAAATAATATTCAAATTTAGTGCCAAAAATATCCCAAATATACAAAGATTAGAATTAAAAGCCAAAATGAAGCGAATACATGAAACCTAATACAAATGCAAACTTAAGCATATAAAATGTGAATCAAACATGGATTTTAGAGCCTAAAATAATCAGCAAAAATGGTGGTTATCAGTTACCCCCAACTTCGTTAATATTTTTTTATATAGTTGAAATGGTAGTGCCCAAGTATGACTTGGGATGACATGAGGGTCGTACCCAAATATGACCAAAGTAAGTGTGATGCAAGGTTATACCCAAGAAAGTTGACGTGGACAATTGTTAAGAGTTCAAAATTGTTGGAACGGGTTGGTCGGTTAGAGAGAGATGAATAGTTCTGTAAATAAAAATTTAGACTGTACGTGTTTGGTTTATTTGTTTTTCTTTTTCATTTTTTAAGAAAATATGATTTTCTAGAAAATAGTATTTGATTTATATTTTCCACCTTTGTTTTCTAGAAAAATAGATATTATTTTCTGAAAAACTAGAGAATATCTAAAAAATCATTTTTCAAGAAATAAGAAAATATAATTTTCTAGAAAGTGAAAAGGAAAATGAGTCAAACCAAATACAGCCTTAATATCTTGTTTTTCTTACTTTAGCAAGAACATACTAATAATTAAAAAGAACACTAAGCATACATAAAATAAGAGGCACAAAGATTTAATTGATTTGAAACATGAGTAGTTGTTAATCCAAGATAATGGATGCTCAACTAGCAAATTCTCTTTCGTTGAAGGCGGAGTAGCCTTTTACAACAATTTGAAAGCTTAGAAACTATTGAGCGATTATAGGGTCGAAGTACAAAGTATGCTATACAATTTCGAGTTCAAGGGGCTCTATTTATAGCTTTTTGGAAAACTAGTTGGTTGCTAACATGGCTAATTCTGGACGCCTAGAAGTCATCCAATCTCTTAGATTGTTTCGGCCGTGATCCACTCGACAATAGTCATTTGGATGACCTCGAATGATTTGAGCGCCTAAAAGTGGTCCAACGCTTGGAGTTTTGCTAAAGTGGATCTGCGCCGATCCTGTTCGACAAATGGCTCACTAACATGGCAGCCTATTTCAGGCACCTAGAACTGATCCTAGCGCCTAGAATTCGGGCGCTTGGAATAGTTCCAGGTGCTTGGAATGATCAACTCAGAAACGTTGATCATTCTTTATTTCGGTCATTTGGGTGATGCTCTGGTCGTCTAGCACTATAAAAAAAATTGAATTCCAGACGGAATTTATTGATGAAATTCCATCGGTAAACGCACTTACCGATGGAATTCTGACGGAATTTTCTCCATCGGAGTGAAATCCGTCAATAAAGAATTACCAACGGAAATTTCGTACCGTCGGTAATATTTCCGACAGAATTTTATTTCCGTCGAAACATCGTTTTGACAGAATGGAAAATTCCGTCGAAAATTTCCGACGGAAACCGTAATTTCGTCAGAAATTTTCGACGGAAAAGGCAATTTTCCGTCAGAAATTTCTGACGAAAATATGGTTTCCGTCGGAAATTTCCGACGGAACCCGTAATTTCGCCAAAAATTTCCGACGGAAATAGTAATTCCGTCGAAAATTTCCGACAGAAAACTCCGATTACCATCGAAAATTGATTTCGATATTTTCTAATGGAATAATAATTCCATCGGAAATCCATCGGTAAATAAAAAAAATTCAAGATTTAATTTGTATTTCGGTAATACCATATATACATTTAATACATCAATCACATTCACAACAATCACTACAAACTAGAGATCACATTCACATTCACAACAATCAAACAACTACAAATATACAAATCATCACAACAATCAAACAACTACAAATATACAAATCATCACAACAATCAATGACATTCACATTCACAACAATCACTACATTCACTTGATCAATCACATTCAAAACAATATACAAACCATCAAACAACTACAAACATAAGCATATCCAATACAAACATCCTATACATAAAGCTATCAAACATTCTACACATAAAGCTGTCAAACATCCTATACCAAACTATCAAACATCATATATATATTCAAGCATATCCAATACAATAAAAACTATCAAACAACTACAAACATAAGCAAAAACAACTACAAACATATCCAATCACAAAGGTTCCCTGAAATAAAAATCAAATCATCATACTAGTAGACTATATAAACAGAATAACAATATGTGTCTAATTCAAATGTTTTTTTTATAAGTAAAAACATACCTGAATCACAGAGGATCCCTGAAATAAAAATCAAATCAACATATTAGTAGACTATATAAACAGAATAAATATATTTTACAAGGTTTAATATATAAAAAGAGCACACATCCAACCTTAGATTAATCATAAATTAAAAAATTAATATGTAATTGAACATACCTCAAAAAAACTTAATCAACCGGCGGATGAGAGGGCCCTGGAGTGTCCTATGATGGCGGGCGAGGCAAATAAGCTAGGAGGGATCACATACGACTCATGAGTTCTCTATTTTCTGCAACAAGCTGCTGATGCTCCTCATCTCTCCTTGCTCCTTCAGCGACCCTCGCCGCTTCAACAGCGGCCCTCCTCTCCTTCTCAGCGATCATCCATTCCGCAATCTATCCTTGCACTGTTTGAACTTGAGTGCGCAGATCTCAATTTTCTTCTAGCATCTCACTAGAATAAGATGAACGGTAACTGGAACGACCCCTCAGAGTCCTCAAGCAATCATCAAATACAACTTTGGCCTGAGAGCCAAGGCCGTAGAGGGTAGAGTTCTTTGTCCATCCACCGACAATATCATAATATATGTTAAGTGCTTCGGTGGATAGAGTTTGCGACTCTCCCCCCTCTACTGCAAGCTGAGATGCCTGAGCGACTCTCTCGGTTATTTCCACCTATATTATAAAATATAACATGATTAAAAAGTAATTCAATGAAAAGTACTAAAATGTAACTAAAATAAACACTAAGTAATATTCTTACATGGATGGCCACATAACAAGAATCTACGAATGTGCCATTTTTTTGTGGGTCCTCACAAAGACCTCCATACTGGTGGGCGGTCGAGCTAGTTCTCGTTCCTGTATACAGATATATATTAGGCAAATATCATACAAGTATGGCAATAAATGAAAACTATATTTTGTGCCAACATTAAATTAAACTCACCAAATCAAGAGCATGCTCTACCATAGATTTGGAACCATACGTATGTTGAGCAGTTCTGGTACTCGGGCCACCTGGCTCGGTGTTTCTATTAGCTCGAGCCTTATTGGCATTTTCTTTCCACCTTTGTTCAGCCCAGGTGGCCGTCCATGCACTCCATATCTCCTCAGAAACATATGTCATTTTATGCCCTTTTGTCTGATATAATAGAGGTAGTCTTTGTAAAGCTTGCCACAATAACTATTCCATGTCACTTTAAATATTTCCTCCTGGCCCTCCTCCCATGTATATCTTTTCTGCAATTATAAATTGAAAATTTAGCATAGTAATGGGTAAATATAATATAAAAATCAAATATATATTGATTTTACTTACTACAAATTCATTGTAATAAAATATTTTCATTTCATGATCTACATGTCTCCATGTCGTAGATCTGCATGCTCGTTCCTTGAATTTTCTTGTGATATAATTAGAACCCCTATGGTCATCTAGAGTAAAACTACATAATAAACAATAAACATATTAATAAGCTATTAAAAATAATATATGAACATTAATTACATCTAACAACAAATACTTACACATCTCTAACAACGCGTAAAACTCGATGGCCACGGGGAATCACTGCCTATTGGTCTGCCATAGAAATATTTGCAAAATAATATATAACAACACATCATAATAAAGGTGAGTAATAGAGTAATAAAAATACAAAACAATATTAAAGCATAACTTACTAGATGAACAATAATTACACTATTTATATATCATTAGCATCGACGTTCTCCTCACTAGACTCTGATAGTTCAACAAGATCCTCACTGCTGGACATCTCTTCATCATCTATATCCTCGTAAGTCACATTAACATCTACAAGTAAATCAGACGTGGATGGAAGTTGTGAATCAATTAAATGTCTCTCTCCTTCGTCATTCTGAAATGCATCATGATTTTGAGCAGTGATGGTGTTTGGCATTTCTATAGTTGAGTGAGGCTTCATTCGACAAACAGACAACCATTCACTAGATCACCTTCTTTTCATAGGGTATTCAAGATAAAAAACCTGACTCGCTTGTACCCCAAAAATAAAAGGTTCAAATTTATTGAACTTTCTATTTTTTATTAACCTCCACTAATTTATAGTTTGGATGTATTCTTGTACCTGCTCTTGGGGTCGGATCATACCATGAACATTTGAACAACACACACCGTTTTATAGGTAATGCAAGATATTCAATCTCTATGTTTTCTTCAAGTCTACCATAGTAATCAAACTCTGTGTTATTGTTGTCGATATATCATTTAACACAAACTCCAAAATTATATGTTAATCTCTGTGAATCTCGTTGTGCCACATGGAATCTGAGCCCATTAATATAGTATCCAGAGTAGACCTTTATTTTATGGAGCGGTCCTGATGCAAGATTCATTATTCTATCATCTTGCACATTTGATATTCCGTGGTCTTTCACCTACATATTTTATAACATAAATTAAGACCGAACTAAATAGACATAAATATATAAATTTTTTGATGATATTGCAACTTACATATATTTCAAACCATAATGCATATTTGGCCTTTAACTTTTCAGCGACCTCACTTGCACCCTGTGATGGATTTTGTAAATATAGTTGTTGTTCGTATAAGCTGTGATAGAGAAATATTTTAAGCCAATTGGTATATCAAGCAAACATTTAATATAGGATAACAGGATCATTAAAGAAGTCAACTTACTTTATGTATGGTTTGACCTCATCGCAGTTTAACAGTATATATGTTCTAGCAGTATCATATTCCTGTTCAGTTAACCATCTAGTAACAAATGCACCCATTGGCTTACCGGGAAAGTTGAAAATATAAAGCATTAATGGGTCATTCGGTTGAGCATCATCAGAATTTCTAGGAACTTACGATGTCTGGTTTTCACATTGTCAGCAAAATAATAAGAGCAGAAAAAAGATGCTTCTTCAACTAGATAGATATTACATATTGACCCCTCAACTCTTGCTTTGTTACGAACATTATTCTTTAATTTTCTCAAAAATCATTCGAATGGATACATCCATCTATATTGCACTGGACCAGCTATTTCTGTTTCATATGGTAAATGTACTAGTAAATGTTCCATTGAATCAAAAAAATTGGGTGGAAATATGCGCTCCAGCTTGCATAGTATGAGAGGAATGTCTATTTTTAGCCGAAGCATATCATCTATCATAATACACCTTGTCGTCAAATCTTTAAAAAAAGACTCAATTCTGTAAGTGCTTGCCAAACATTTTGTGGAAGTAAGTCGTGGAAAACTACAGGAATTAGTCTTTGCATGAACACATGACAATCATGACTCTTCATTCCAAACATCTTCAACTTATTCATATCCACGCATCGAACCATATTTGAGGCATACCCATCAGGGAATTTTATTTCTCTTAACCAATTACATAAAATTTCTTTACCATCTTTGTCCAATGTATAACAAGCCTTTGGAAATCTATTGGTTGTTTGATTCATATGCAACTCTGGTCTGTTAACTAGTTCTTTTAATTCCTCACGTGATTTTGCTGTGTCTTTAGTTTTTCTAGGCACATTCATGACAGTGTTAAAGATATTATCAAAGAAAATTTTCTCAACATGCATGACATCTAAGTTATGTCGAATGAGAAGATACTTCCAATATGGCAACACCCAAAAAATACTCCTCTTCTTCCATCCACAGTTGCACATCCTAATAATGCATTTATTTATCTCATCAGAACCAGGTTGAGATATTGGTAGGAATCCATAACTGTCTATTTGTTCAATAATCTCTTCACCTAAAGCATAAATTGGAGAACATTTTCTAACTACAATATTTTTTAGGAAATTTTGTTTGTTTCGCTTGAAAGGGTGGTCGACAGGTAAAAATTTTCAATGATTATCAAACCAAGATACCTTTCCACTACAAGGTAATGAAAATGCATCAGAATCTGTCATGCAGTGTTGACATGCTAATTTACCAACTATGCTCCATCCAGATAATATTGAGTATGCTGGAAAATCACATATTGTCCATAATAATGCAGCTTGTAAACGAACATTTGTTTTACTTGCAACATCATAAGTCATTGAGCCTTCATTCCATAATTCATTCAACTCGGTAATTAGAGGTTGAAGGAAAACATCTATCTTATCTTTAGGATTGGTTGGACCAGGAATCAGTACAATAAGGAACATAAATTCGTCTTTCATGCACATCCATGGAGGTAAATTATAAGGTGTCAATATTACTGGCCAAGATGAATATTGCTATCCCGACTGACCAAATGGCTGATAACCATCTGCAGAAAGGCCCAATCTAACATTCCGAGGTTCCATTGCAAATGAAGGATATACAGTATCAAGATGTTTCTAGTTAGGGGAATCACAGGGATGACACATAATATCCGCTTCATGTTCATGCTCATGATGCCACACCATGTAGCTTGCTGTAGTGGCAGATGTATATAAGCATTGAAGTCTAGCAGGTAACGGAAAATAATACATGACTTTCTATACAATATTTTTCTTCTTCTTCCCTGGTATATGACGGACCCGAAATAGACTGTCACGAATGTGGGTCCTCCAAATTTAGATATGTATGAATAATGCTGGAAACCCTTTTTGCAATCAAACAATATGAAAACGTAGTAAATGGGCCACAGGTCGTATTTTTCTTGGAGACTAGTTGTTGTGTTTGATTCGAGCTTGGTTTATGCTTCGTTTGTGTTTTTAGGTTTCAAATAAGTAATTGGGTTTTGGGTTGTAATTCAGAAATGAAATTGCAATGAAAAAGTAAAAACAACCTTAAACTAATAAACTAAACAAGGGAAATGCAATTTATAAACTAAACTCAATGAGAACTTGCTCTACCAGGGTAGCTGAACAGGATTTGGAAAAAGAAACAAAGGTAATATAAAATGCAATCAAGGGCTGAGCAATTGATTAAGAAACAGGGCTGACAGTTTTCGAAAATGAACAAACTTGCAACAATTAGTAGCATGCTAAATTAAGAAATCAAACAAACAATTCAACTCAACTAGCTACAATGTTTTTAGAAGCCAACCACTGCCAACAAAATTCAGAAATGAGTGAATGCAAACTTATTGATTTCAAACACAATCATATGCCACAAAAACAAGTTGAATTTCGATGCAAATAGGTCCAAAGAAGTTGGCACACAAGCTAAACTCTTTGTGCCAAAGACTAACACCGAATTTATGCAATAAGTAAACTTTCAGCTCAAATTTTTAAACTGATTGGTTCAATTGGGAAACAAGGCTATTAGGAAAGAACTAAGCAAGACCTAGGCAAGGAATTGAAACTGAAATCAGAACTTGAGAGTTAAAAATTCAGAAACCAAATGGCTGAAATTACAGATGCAGAATTTAAAGGATTAGCTACAGATTTTTTCGCAATAGATCAAAGATTGAGCTAGCTAATGCAAACTAATTGCAAGTAACTAATCTAGGCACAAGGAAACTTAAACTAGCAATTACTTGACAGAAACTAGTGCAATGGAATTGAAACTACTAATATTTCAGAAACTCAGCTTGGCACGCAACAATGTAATTGGCACGCAGCAATGTAGACAAAAGCAAACTGAAATTTAACTCAATTGATCACTATCAAGTTTCTATACTACTCTACTTGCAGAACTAAAGCTAAATTACAGCTAACAACTTAAAAATCGTAAATTACAGTAGCTGAGAAAGAAATTCAGAAACAGAACAGTTGCGGCAACAATTACAGCTAATTCTAAAACAGCAAATTCAATAAGAAACTACTCCTCAACCCTTCTCCAACTCAAGAGCTCCTTGGTCGTCAATCAAGGGAGAACCTCGGACCCGCAAGCTCAACAAATCAGTGGAAGAACTGTCTCTGCTACCGAATCAAATCAGACCCTGCTCAAGCCGAAATTTGCTTCCAACTTCTTCAAACTCGCTGTGGTGGCTTGCGATTGTGATTAGGGAATGATCCGAACCTTCCAAGGAACCCCTCTGGACAGCTCGGATGCAGTGGCGATGGTGCACAGCTAAGCTCGCTGAAATCAGATAACAAAGCTGCTGAAACCTCACGCAGCCTTGCTATTGAGCAAAATCCAATCTGAAAACCTCACAGAGAACTCTCTCCACTGACCTAGCCCTTGTTCTAGTGAAGGATTAAGTGATCACGCCTTCGATTGGATGAAAACTTGAAGAACACAAAGAAAAACCGAAGGAAGCTACTGTTGCGGCGAAGACGCGATGAAGAGGAAGCTGCGCAAAAATTTCCTTAAGTAATTAACATTGGACGGCTCAGATTGATTTGAGGAAATCCAACGGCTGATCTTGCTCTGATTTGAGCCAAACTTTGAGGATGTTGATCAGGGGTCAGGATCTGCCCCATGGTAGCTCGGATCCTCCAAATGTGCAACGGATGGTCCAGATCAACTTAGTCTTTGAATGGACGATCTAGAGTCCTTCGAGCTTGATCCAACGGTTGATTTAGCTCTGATTGGGATGAAACTTTCAGATCATGATCAGAATGCTTGATCAACCCTAACTCTAGCTTGGATTGTTTGAGATGGTCCCGGATGGCTCAGATCTCGCCGCTTTAGAATCGGACGACCCAGATTTAATCCTAATCTTGATAACTCGATCCGGGTCACTTCCGACTCAAGTTTGACCCAATATGCCCTAAGTCCATGAACCTTTCATGCCTACAAAAATAGATCAAGAATTTAGTGGCCAATTAATCCAAATATGTGTAAATTTGCAATTAAGTCCAAAATAAGAGGAAATTCTAAAATCTAGGGCAATTTCACAATTAAGAAATAAAAACATAGGTCAAACATGGATTTTAGCAACTCAAATAATCACTAAAATGGTACTTATCAACTCCCCCACACTTGACCTTGAGCGTCTCGCGAAATTACTAAGTATGTATCCCCTAGATTTCTTAAGCGTAATTAGAAGCAAATGAAAAGAAATTACCTAAGGTGTCAATTCTCATAAATCTAAGCTCTATGGATTAGTATCTCATCCTTAAATCAACAACTTAGCCTTTTCATCCATCATGAGTCATTGAGATGAATTTAAATCACTAGCCTTTCAAGGAAATTTTTGGTGGCTCTCTCCTTAAGTTCTAAGTTGATGATGGAAATGGAGCTCACTCAAACACACATGCTTCTTGCACTACCATAGGCTTGCTTATTATCTAATCTCCACCATTATTCATGATTAGGATCAACATCTACAAAAAACAAATGAAAGACATAGAAATAGTAAGAAATGGAGCAAAAATCAAGGAAATGGAAAAATTGATAAAGTGGAAGACTTGAGTGCTCAAGTATGTTTCCAATGTGCTTTGCCCCTCTTGTCAGTCCTCTAGTGATATCAAAAATGTGGTGGAGTTAATCTTGAACAATGACTTCGACTTGGATGAATAAAACCCTATTGATCTCAATGTGCCAACTTCCACCTTGCGTGCCAAATTTCTTTCTCCATCTTCTTTCCTGATTTTTCCTCTTTTCCTTTCTCTCTAGCAAGGTCAGAAATGAAATGAAATAAAACTTAAATCCGGATGAGAAAAACATTCAATGATTTTATAGTGCCAAGTCTTCAATTGTGTGCCACCTTTGTTTTTGCTCTCTTCTTTTTTTTTCAAACTGTTTTTCTTCTCTTTTTGTTTCCTGCTCTTAATCTTCTAATGGAGCCTTCCATATCTTGCAAAACTCTAATTTCTTCATATCAGTTGGCATCTAGTTGTAGTGGAGCACTTTAACTATTTCACTCTAAAAATTCTGCTAAACAAGTTGAATTTCAGCCAACTTCATTCCATTCTCTTCTCTGCAATTGTTTCGAATTTTTCTGGTTGGCAGTTAGCATCAAATAGAGATGGAAGGGTTGATCCCAGCTGTTTCGAATTCAGCCCACTGCATCCTTCTTTCTTTTTCTGTTTCTTGATCTGAAAAATCCAATCAACCACATTTCTTTCTCCTTTGATCAGCAGTGGATGTGCCTAACAATTTCAATACATTCCTATACCTACTGCCTTGATTTATAGCCTCAAAAACTCACATTAGGTTGCAAGTTGGTACAAACTGCCTTCATAGCATTTCTATTGGTTTTCCTCCTTTCATAACTGAATTTTCAGCTTAAGTATCAACTTGCTGCTCTCCAAAACCTCTTGGGCTTCGAGTGGGCTTGTTTCGAGTCCTTTTCAGCATCCCTTGCAGCAGCCACATTAGTTTCAACTCAATTCATTTGCACTTCAATTCCTGCACTGCACAGATTTTTGTTTCTCTTTTTTTTTCTTTCTAAATGGCACAAATTTTTCCATTGCTTCAGATGTATACAATTTCAATTGTGTTCAGCTACGCTTCCTTATCAGAACTAGCTTCCAATCACACTGCCGTGAGCATTCAAATGGACTGATCAGCACATTTGGCACAAAGAAATGGCAACTCCAAGTACTCATTGCAGATTTTCTTCTTCTTTGTTCTTTACTGATTTTTTTTTCTTTAGGCCAGCTGCTTGTTCAGTCACTATGTACTTGAATTCTGATCAGAGTCAACTTCAACTCAGCCTTGCCGTGAGCTTCCAATGAATAGCTACTCTCTTTGGCACAACATTTCAGAATTTTCTTTTTTTTTCTTTTTGCAATGCTTTTGTTCCATCTCTTAAATTCTATACAGCTGTCCATACAGCCACCTTTCTTCTGTGTTGGTCAATAATGGATGAGTTCAACAAATTCTGGCATGTCATGTACTCAATTCCCGAATGCATAGCCAGCCTAAACCAACCAATTCAGTTTCAATTTGGTACAAAAACTGTCTCACTGCATTTTTTGTTTTGTTCTTCTCTGCTGATTTCAGCAGCTACTCGGCTTCAATTCCAACTTCATCAGCTCTTCAATTCAGATTGTCTTCAGCTGGAGATCAGATTCCAGCACTCGGCAGCAATTTCAAACCTTTCAAACTCTGAATTCTCTTTTCTTTTTGCAGCTGCAACAATTGTGCTCAGCTCCCAAATTTCACAGCTTTTTTTTTCTCAGCTTTTGTTCAGCCCCTTTCGAATTCTGAACAGCTGATTTCAGGCCTCCAACAAGGTGTGGCTGATTCCTTTCGCAAAGAACAGCTCCAATCCCAACATTTCTGCCCAAAGGTAGCTTCACAGAATTTTCTTTCTTTTTGGCACAAGTTTCCTTCATTTGGTGCCATTTTTCTCCTTTCTTCATTGCAGATTTTGTCCTTCTTCTTTCTTTTTTTTTCGTGTGGGTCTTCAAAGAATGATGAGAATTCTAAATGCCTCAATTGCTTCCATACTCAATCACTCCTTCTTGAACTTCAAACTCACTCAAAATGTAATTGTTTCCATCCTTCCATTACAAAATTTTTTTTCTTTTTGGATCAAAATGCCTTCTTGATACAAAACTTTTCCAAAACACTAATCACTCCCCCACACTTAAATCTTTGTCCGTCTCGGGCAAAGTAGCATCAAGAAAACATCCCAAGCAAACAAATCCTTAGAAAAATGGGGTTAAGAGTAGGAAAATAGAAAGGAAAATTGAAAAGAGTATGTATCAAGTATGATCATTGCTAAGAATAATACGGAAAAGGGAAACAATTTGATTAGCCTTCATAGATGTGATCCAATCATTGAAATATGGTTTTGAAAGAACCTAAGCAAGTTCTAGAGTACAATAACATATGTGTATCACAAAAGTAAGGCTAATTCTCACTAGGTAAAAATAATTCATCTCAAGTCTCAATTAAGAATCTAAAACCAAGTAGTACTCAAGCATCCAAGATTTCATCCATGAATTCAAACCCTAAGTTTTGACAACCAAATTTAATTTATTTTCAAAAGGCTCTAAAATGCTATGGAGATAACCTAAGGGGATACATTTATTCACTAAGAGCAAAAGTGCTAAAAGACATAACATGGTATTTACAAAGTTTATTTATTCATGTTATGTTTCCTAAGAATTCATTATCAACTACTTACTCCAAAAAGAGAAAGAATTTATTCCTAGAACCATGAAAATGATATGTACAATGAAATGTAAATGTAGAGAAAGTGAACCCCCCTTAAGTTGGGTAGATAGCGTCCTCAATGTACACATCCTCCACCTTTAGCTCCTTTAGTTCTTCAAAATACTTTTTGAGCCGGTGGCCATTAACTTTCCACACAAATCCATTAGCTTCGTCCCTAATTTCAACAACTCCATAGGGAAAAATGTCAGTTATAATAAATGGACCTTCCCACCTCGACCTCAACTTACCTCTTATCAATTTGAGCCTTGATTTATACAATAAAACCTTGTCGCCAATTTGGAAGTCCTTTTTCACAATATGTTTGTCATGGAAATTCTTGGTCTTTTCTTTGTAAATCCTTGAATTTTCGAATGCCTCTAGCCGAATTTCTTCAAGTTCTTGAAGTTGCAATTTTCTTTCTTCTCCCGCCTTGGTAGCATCGAAATTGCAAGCTTTCACCGCCCAATATGCCTTGTGCTCTATTTCCACGGGGAGGTGACAAGCCTTACCATAAACCAAGCGGTAGGGTGACATGCCAATCGGTGTCTTGTACGCTGTTCTGTAGGCCCAGAGTGCGTCATCTAACCTCTTGCTCCAGTCTTTTCTAGTGGGCCCAACTGTCTTCTCTAGAATGGATTTTATCTCTCTGTTGGAAATCTCAGCCTGTCCATTTGTTTGGGGATGATAGGATGTAGAGATTTTATGTACCACCCCATATTTGCTCAGCAGTGCCTTCATGTGTTTGTTGCAGAAATGAGATCCTTGGTCACTAATTATTGCTCTTGGAATTCCAAACCTGCAGAAAATGTGTGACCTAACAAAACTACAAACAACAGAAGAATCATCAGTCTTGGAGGGAATGACCTCCACCCATTTTGAAACATAATCCACAGCAAGTAAAATATACAGATAACCATAAGATGCAGGAAAAGGTCCCATAAAATCTATCCCCCAAACATCAAAAATCTCACAATAAAGTATAGCATGCTGGGGCATCTCATGTCTCGCTCCTATGTTCCCAGTTCGCTGACATCTATCACAATTTTTATAAAAAACATATGAATCATGAAAAAGGGTGGGCCAGTATAATCCACACTCTAGTACTTTCCTGGCAGTCCTCTGGGGTCCAAAATGCCCCCCACAAGCTGATGAATGACAAAAAGTAAGGACAGAAGAAAACTCATGATCTGGTACGCATCTCCTAATTATTTGGTCATTACAAAATTTCCACAAATAAGGATCATCCCACACATAAAACTTTGCATCACTTTTTAATTTATCTTTTTGAGCCTTAGAAAATTGAGTGGGAAAAACATGTGCAACAAGAAAGTTAACTAGGTCTGCATACCACGGTGTCTCACCATGCACTGCAATCAAGTGCTCATCTCTGAAATCATCATCAATGGTGGTAGGCGATCCATCTCCTTCAAGTCTGCTCAAATGATCTGCAACTAAGTTCTCTTTTCCACTTCTATCCTTGATTTCCAGGTCGAATTCTTGGAGTAGGAGCATCCATCTGATCAATCTAGGTTTTGCATCAGGCTTCTTCAACAAATATTTGAGAGCTGCATGATCAGAAAAAATAACAACATGTGAACACAATAAATAAGATCTGAATCTATCCAAAGCGAAAACAATGGCAAGAAGCTCCTTTTCAGTCGTGGTGTAGTTGGCTTGGGCGGCATCTAAGGTTTTGGAGGCGTAGCAAATGACATGTGGTGCTCCATCAACCCTCTGTGCTAAAACAGCTCCCACTGCAAAATTAGAAGCATCACACATTAATTCAAATGGTAGGGTCCAGTCAGGTGATGTAATAATAGGAGCTGAGGTAAGAGCCTCCCTGAGTCTATGAAAAGCTTCTTTGCATTTTTCATCAAAGTGAAACTCAACATCTTTCTGCAAAAGTCGTGTCAAGGGTCGAGCAATCAAGCTGAAGTCTCTAATAAATCTGCGGTAAAATCCTGCATGTCCAAGAAAAGCACGAACATCCCGTACGCATACGGGGTAAGATAAAGAAGAAATAGCACTGATTTTAGCAGGATCTACCTCAATACCTTTCTGAGAGACTATGTGTCCAAGTACAATCCCGTGCTCTACCATAAAGTGGCATTTCTCAAAATTAAGAACAAGGTTAGTTTCAATGCAACGATGTAAAACCCTAGACAAGTTATTTAAACATGAATCAAAAGACGTGCCATAAACTGAAAAATCATCCATGAATACCTCCATACAGTCCTCTAGCAACTCACCGAATATACTTACCATGCATCTCTGAAATGTACCAGGTGCGTTGCAGAGTCCGAAGGGCATACGTCTGTAGGCAAAAGTTCCAAAGGGGCAAGTGAAGGTGGTCTTCTCCTGGTCCTCTGGATCTATGCAAATCTGAAAATAGCCTGAAAATCCATCCAAAAAACAATAGTGCGACTTCCCTGCCAGTCTCTCAAGCATCTGATCAATGAAGGGTAGAGGGAAGTGATCTTTCCTTGTGACCTTGTTGAGCTTCCTGTAATCAATGCAGACTCTCCAGGAATTCTTGACTCTGGTGGGCACTAGTTCATTGCTTTCATCTGCCACCACGGTCACTCCAGATTTCTTGGGCACCACGTGAATAGGACTAACCCACTGACTGTCAGAAATAGGGTAAATGATACCTGCCTGTAGAAGTCTAGTCACCTCTTTCTTTACAACATCCAAAATAAGTGGGTTGAGCCTCCTTTGTGGTTGCCTCACAGGTTTGACATTTTCCTCCAAAAATATCCTGTGCATGCAGATAGCTGGGCTGATACCTGGTATATCTGATAATGTCCACCCAATTGCTTTTTTGTAGTGCCTCAGGACTTGCAATAATTTTTCTTCTTGTTCTGACTCCAAATGCTGTGCAATAATCACGGGAAAAGTCTGCTCCTCTCCTAGATATGCATACTTCAAATGGCCTGGTAATGGCTTCAGTTCACTCTGGTCTTCTTCAGTAGAAATAAGTGATCCTTGGGGCTCAGTGCAATCCCCTACACTTTGAATATCAAGAAAAATAGGTGATCCTTGGGGCTCTGTGCAATCCCCTACACCTAGAAAAACCTCTCCAGCTGGAAATGCATCTGAAATGTCTTCTGAAAAATCCTCAGTCTCTGCAGTAAGTACTCTCTCAGCCTCCTCTGAATCAATAGCTCCTCCAGAAAAATCAGATAAAAATCCCTCAGCCTCTAACTCTGTCTGCTCCAGCTCCTCAAGAATGTCCATGCTCATGATGGAGTGGTCCTCTCTCAGGTGCTTCATAGCATCGAAAAGGCTAAACTGAACCACCGTGTCTCCGATCTCCATGGAAAGTGTACCGGCATATACATCAATTTTAGTTCTAACAGTCTTCAGAAATGGTCTTCCTAAAATAAGCGGAGAACGGTGTGCCAAATAATCCCCCTCCATATCCAAAATATAAAAGTCTGCAGGAAATATTAGCTCCTTTACCTTCACCAAAACATCTTCAATCATACCTGCTGGGTGGGTCTGACTCCTGTATGCTAGCTGTATCACCACACCAGTGGGCTGTAAAGGGCCTATGCCGAGCATCTGAAATACTGACCTGGGCATCACATTTATGGAAGCTCCTAAATCTAACATGGCATCATGGAATATAGTGCTCCCTATCTCACAAGAAACAGTAAATACCCCTGGGTCTTCACACTTCTGAGGAATCGTGTGGATAAGTGCTGAAATATTCTTCCCAAAGCTGACCAACTCATTTTCCTTAAGTTTCTTTTTGTGAACACAAAGATCTTTCAAAAACTTAGCATACTTTGGAATTTGCTTGATCATGGTCAACAAAGGTACATTGATCTCTACCTTACTGAAAAGTTCCACTAACTCATTGAATTCCTTAGCCTTCTCCTCCTCCACTTGCTTTTTGGCTAGTGTTTTCCGCTGTGGAAAGGGTAAGGGAACCCTAAAGTCATCTTCTTTGGCCGGAGGTGGAGAGGCTGAAATTTTGGTTGCTGTCCCTTGCGAAGTGGCTGCTGTCCCTTGCGTCTCGGCACTGATTTCTTCTCCGTTTTCCACCAAATTTGGAGGGTTACTCGAGGAAGGGGTTGGGAACGGGCTAGGGGTGGAATCAGCTGAATTTGAAGTCATTTCATGGCTGTTTTGGGCTGGAATTGAAGTTGCTGTCCGGTTTTCTGAAAAATCTGCTCTTGGACTCTTTGGAGATGATGTAACCTTCCCACTTCTCAAAGTAATAGCACTCACATTTCCTTTAGGATTAGGGACAGTTTGGGAAGGGAGTTGACTTGATCCTTGAGCTTGATTTTGATTAATTCCACTAGCCAATTGACCCATTTGCCTCTCAATGTTCTGATTGTGTTGTTGTTGTTGTTGTTGCCAAGCTTGTTGTTGTTGTTGTGTTTGTACAACTTGTTGTAGCATCTCCATCATTTGTTGTTGCTGAGCATTTCCTCCACTTGAGCTCCCATAGCCTCCTTGGTTAGCATAGCTCCTTGACTGACCTTGAAATGATGAAGTAGTCGGCTGAAATGGTTGAGCTTGCTGTGATCCTTGAAAACATGGCTGTTGGGGCTGTTGATAGGGCTGATTCAAGGGCTGCCATGCTTGGAAACCTTGCTGGGAATTGTAACCTTGAAAGTTCTAATTTTGAAGTGGAAAATTCGGTGATGAGGTCTGAAAATTCTGATTTTGAAACCCTTGATTGTAGGGCTGTGAAATCTGGTTATAGGGCTGGGAAGGCTGAAAAATTTTTTGGTTTTGAGTTTGGAAAGCTGGAAATGATTGAAAATCTTGCTGCCCTTGCTGATATGGCTGGAATTGAGGCTGAAATAGGGGCTGAGTTTGCTGAAAATTTTGCTGAAATGTAGGCTGAAAATTCGGATTCGAAGGCTGAAATTGCTGTTGTTGCTGGAATTGTGGCTGTGCTTGCTGGAAATTCTGTGGAGGCTGCTGCGATTGTTGTGTTTGAGGGTTTTGTTGGCAGAAAGAGTTCCCATATTTTAGATTTGGGTGATCCCTCCAACCAGGGTTGTAAGTAGAGGAGTAAGGATTGTTTCTTGCTTGAAATTGTCCTCTTACCAATGCTGCTACTGTCTCGTCCTGTTGGAGGGTGGGACATGAATCTGAAGTATGCTCTTGACTAGAGCAAATGCCACACACACTTATCACTTGACTAGAGGGTGGAGGTACTGAAGGAGTTGAATTTTTCCTTGCAACAGTTAGTTCAATTTGCTTAACAGCCGATGTGAGCTCCATCAATGCAGTCTTAACCTCCTTCTGATCAGTAGGAACTACCTGAACTTCACCCACTCCTCTGGTGGTCAAGGCTCTGCTTCCAAATTGTTGGAATTCTCAGCCATATTTGAAATGAGCTCCCTAGCTTGAATTGGCGTTTTGTTCACTAGGGCCCCTCCAGCTGCAGCATCTATCATAATTCTGTCCATCTGCAGCAATCCCTCATAAAAGTACTGAATCAAAAGTTGCTCGCTGATCTGATGCTGGGGGCAACTTGAACATAACTTGTTGAATCTCTCCCAGTAATCATAGAGTGTCTCACCCACCACTTGCTGAATTCCACAGATGCTTTTTCTGATTATTGCTGTTCTGGAGGCTGGGAAATATTTTTCCAAAAATGCTTTCTTCATGGAGATCCAACTAGACACATGTCCTGTAGGTAGATAATAAAACCAGTCTTTTGCTGCTCCTGTCAGTGTAAAGGGGAAAGCTCTCAGCTTAATATCTTCTTCAGAAATGCCCTGAGGCTTCATAGTAGAGCATACAACATGGAATTCGTGCAGGTGTCTGTTTGGATCCTCTCCAGTTAATCCCTGAAACTTTGGCAGCAAATTGATGAGTCCAGATCTTAGCTCAAAATCTCCCGCCAGCTCTGGATAAGCTATGCTGGAGTACTGAAATGAAGCATCTGGTGCTGCAAGCTCCTTCATAGTTCTCTGGTGATCTGCCATGTTACTCCCTGAGTGAGTGAAAATAGTCTGAATAGGAGGGATATCTGTAGTCTCAGAAAGGATGCCCTGGCTCCTCCTAGCTCTGAAAGTCCTCTCAATCTCAGGGTCGAATTCTTCTAAATCACCACCTGAAGACCTGGTCATAAAACAAAACAAATCGCAGTAAAAGTGGATATAGAGATAAAACAAAGAAAATCAAATCAACAGATATAGCAATAAGCACAAAAATAAATCAAGAAAAATATGAAATACGTGCACAAACAAAAATCAAACAAATCAACTAGTAGATTCCCCGGCAACGGCGCCAAAAATTTGACGGACCCGATTTAGCTAAGTTAAAGTTGTCACGAATTGTGGGACCATCAGAATTTAGAATTTGTATAAAAAGCTGGAAACCCTTTTTGCAATCAAAGAATATGAAAATGTAGTAAAGGGGCTACAGGTCGTATTTTTCCTGGAGACTAGTTGATGTTGTGTGATTCGAGCTTGCATTTATGTGTCGTTTGTGTTTTTGGGGTTTCAAATAAGTAATTGGGTTTTGGGGTGTAATTCAGATATGAAAGCACAATGAAAAATAGAAGAACTAAACTAATGAGCTAAACAAACAATAACAAGTGATGGAAATCAAATCAACCCAAAGAACTTAACTAAAATGGAAAAAACAAGTTTAAATTCAAATGCACAATTAATGCTGATGAAAGTAAATTGAGGCTGTGAATGAAGTTTTCGGAAACAACAACTTAGCACCGTTACTCACTACTAAATTCAGAAATTAACTAATAGCAATTTAACTCAAACTAGCTATGAATTTGAGAAGCAAACCAATGCAAAGAAACTTCGGAAATGGATGAATGTAAACCTAACTAATTTCAGACACAAAAACTCACTAAAAACTGCATCTAACTTGGTACCAATTAATATTAACTCCTCTCTTGATACAAGGTGAGGAAATTGATACCAACTTGATACCAAGGAAGAAGATAAAAATCTATGTGCCAAAGGTGAAAACTAAGTACCAAAGCTGTGGCTACACTTCGAAATAACACTGATTGCTACTCAATATGGAAATCAAAGCTATCAGTAAAGTAATTGTAGGAATGGACCAGGAAAACCAGACACAAACAGCTCACTTTAGACACAAACCGAAAACTAAAATAAATGTGCAGAAATTCAGCAATTGAGCAGAATTGAAATGGAACACTAATTGGATGCAAATTCAAGATTGACTAACTAGGAACACTGCTCGAAACTAGCTTAAGGAGTAATAAACCTACTGATTCAGAAATAAACTATCCATTCAGACATAAACTGAAGCAAAGAAAAGAAGACAGAATCAAAATTGAAAATTCAGACCAAGCATGTGCAGAATTTCGGAAATGAATTGCAGGAACTCACAAATATGTTCAGAAATGAAATCAACCAGGTCTTTTTGATATGCTGAAATCTAAAATGCTGAAACGAAGATTTAGAAGGCAGAAACAACTAGGAAAAATCAGAAATGAACTTGGCACGCCACAATCCAGTTGATACGCAGCAACAAACAAAGAACTAAACTGAAATTAAACTCAATTGATCACTAAACAAGTTTCTATACTACTCTACTTGCAGCACTAAAGCTAAATTACAGCTAACAACTTAAAAATCGTAAATTACAGTAGCTGAGAAAGAAATTCAGAAACAGAACAGTTGCGGCAACAATTACAGCTAATTCAAAAACAGCAAATTCAATAAGAAACTACTCCTCAACCCTTCTCCAACTCAAGAGCTCCTTGGTCGTCAATCAAGGGAGAACCTCAGACCCGCAAGCTCAACAAATCAGTGGAAAAACTGTCTCTGCTACCGAATCAATTCAAATCCTGCTCAAGCCGAAAACTGCTTCCAACTTCTTCAAACTCGCTGTGGTCGCTTGCGATTGAGATTAGGGAATGATCCAAACCTTCCAAGGAACCCCTCTGGACAGCTCGGATGCAGTGGCGATGGTGCACAACTGAGTTTGCTGAAATCAGACAACAGAGCTGCTGAAACCTCACGTAGCCCTGCTATTGAGCAAAATCTAATCTGAAAACCTCACAGAGAACTCTCTCCACTGACCTAGTTCTTGTTCTAGTGAAGGATTGAGTGATCACGCCTTCGATTGGATGAAAACTTGAAGAACACGAAGAAAAACCGAAGGAAGCTACTGTTGCGGCGAAGACGCGATGAAGAGGAAGCTGCGCAAAAATTTCCTTAAGTAATTAACATTGGACGACTCAGATTGATTTGTGGAAATCCAACGGCTGATCTTGCTCTGATTTGAGCCAAACTTTGAGGATGTTGATCAGGGGTCAGGATCTGCCCCGTGGTAGCTCGGATCCTCCAGATGTGCAACGGATGGTCCAGATCAACTTAGTCTTTGAATGGACGATCTAGAGCCCTCCGAGCTTGATCCAACGGTTGATTTAGCTCTGATTTGGATGAAACTTTTAGATCATGATCAGAATGCTTGATCAACCCTAACCCTAGCTCGGATTATTTCAGATAGTCCCGGATGGCTCAGATCTCGCCGCTTTAGAATCGGACGACCCAGATTTAATCCTAATCTTGATAACTCGATCCGGGTCACTTCCGACTCAAGTTTGACCCAATATGCCCTAAGTCCATGAACCCTTCATGCCTACAAAAATAGATCAAGAATTTAGTGGCAAATTAATCCAAATATGTGTAAATTTGCAATTAAGTCCAAAATAAGAGGAAATTCTAAAACCTAGGGCAATTTCACAATTAAGCAATAAAAACATAGGTCAAACATGGATTTTAGCAACTCAAATAATCACTAAAATGGTACTTATCAGTGACTGACCCCGAGTTCCAGACCTCGGGTGACCGACCCCGAGTGCCCGACCTCGGGTGACCGACCCCGAGTGCCTGAACCTGAACCGGGGCCTTATCTACCCGACCTTCGCTCTACTGGTTAGTCATCAAGCCAGGCCCATGAGCCTGAGAGCGACCTGGCTTGACTTCCCCTAATTCAGGCCACGCTAGATCGAACCCGACCGGGCCTCCGACCTTCCTAAAAAACCATCCGCCCGGATCAGCTCCCATCCGAGGCTCCTCCATGTTGACTAGAGGCAACATGGAGGTGCCTCGGGTATAGTTCATCCGAGTTAAATTTTACAATTTAGACCCTGCAAAATAATGTTAGACCAGAAACAAAACATACCCTGCAAAATAGAGTTAGCACAAACATAAACAGAGCAAAAAAAAATAGTATTAATTAGATTCTGTCTTCCCAATATCAGGATTAGTTAGAGCTCCGAAAGAGTTCTAAGCCGGACCACACCTATGGTCCCACTAGGGACACGTCATCACTAAATTTCTTCTCTCCTCCAGTAACTTACCTTACTCACTCCTCCAGTAACTTACCTTACTTACAGATCTACTCAGCTTCTAAACCCACTAGGTCTTCCTGCTAGATGCTCTATCCGGACTTCATGCCAAGTCTCCACCAACCTGAGCTTCAGCAGTTATCAAACCCCACGGACCCAACTGAACTTCCTACCAGAACTCAACCACCCTGGACTTCAGCTTGGTGTTAGGTCCTAAACCTCTCGATCCTGCACACTTTGTAACAAGGTTAGATAACAACACACCTAACTTTAAACTTTAACCCATTTTTCATACATCAAAACCTGAGTTTGTTGGAACGTGTCAGGTCGACTAGAGGGGGTGGGGGTGGGGTAAATAGCCTTGGTTACAACCTAGGGTGGTTGTTAATCCAAGACATTGAAAAGCACTACTACAAATATCTCCTTGTGTAGGCGGAGAAGTATCTTACAAACTCTTGAAAGCTCAGAGAAGATTTAGTAAAACAATTACAGTTGTTGTACAATCAATGAATAAAAAATTCTGAGCTACGTGGCTCTATTTATAATGCCTGGAAGAGTTATCGAAATGCTGACGTGCCACCCTCACAGGCGCCAGAGCGCAACACGAGCGCCTGATCTTGGTCAAATTTTATCCACATCGCAACAGCCATAAAACGGTAAGTTGGCGATAAACTCAGGGTTGGGTGCCCGAGTACAATATGGGCGCCCGTATACCCGAGCGCCCAAATTGACTCGAGAGCTTGTATAGTCGAGCACTCGAGTAAAACTAGGGCGCCTGATTCTGGCTGGTTCTGGTCGACCTTTGGTTGACCAGTCGTCTAGTGTTTCTAGGTGATTTTTGATCGTCCGAAGTTGAGCTCACCTGAACCCAACATCCGACTTTCTCCTTGAACGGTCTTCCTCCCTGACTTCTTGTCCCTCAATGTCGCACATGCTCTTCTCATCCACCGGTGTACTCTTTAGTAGACTTTGCATCTCTCGGATGCACCAAGCCTGTCACCTCCCTTCCCGTGCCATCTTTCTCGACTGCTATATTTTCTACTCGACTTCCTGTGCTCCTAAGCTCCTGCAAACTTAGACACAAGAATCAAACCAACAAGACCTAACTTGACTCTGTTGACCACATCAAAATTATCCCGGAGTACTTATAATGCCCCCCTTTTTGATGTGCATCAACCTGAGTTAAGTTAGAGAAAACATAAACAAGAATAAACAAAAAAAACAAGTAATATTTCTTGCAATTTAGTATATAAAATATTGCAATAAAAATGCAATAGAAAAACCGCCCCCTCAACTTAATCCCCTTTTGATCACATAAAAAAATGGTCTAAGGGTAATAAAAACTTTAAGTAAAAGTTGCTT
Source organism: Boesenbergia rotunda (assembly GCA_024364735.1). Lineage (NCBI taxonomy): Eukaryota > Viridiplantae > Streptophyta > Magnoliopsida > Zingiberales > Zingiberaceae > Boesenbergia > Boesenbergia rotunda. Next base: position 8,923 of record JAGFNQ010010339.1, on the reverse strand, counting down.
GGTAAAAATACAAAAATAGTTTTCTTTGTCCAAAATAAGTTAAAAAATAAAAGGGTGTGTAACATTTAATCAAACATTTCAATAAAATCTATTTTTCCAAAAAAAAATTGGAAAAAAGCTAATGGTCAGAAAAATTCCAAAATTTTTGTCAAGGTGTCAAACTAGGAATTCTAACTCTGTAAAAATTTTCAGAAAAAAAATTTAAGTTAAAAAAAATTCATTATAGAACTTAGAAATATCGAAAATAAAATAAAATTGGATTCGACTCAAAAATACTTGAAAATTTTCTTAATGGTCAAAATGCAACTTGGCATTCTCGAAAAATCTGATTTTTTCGAAAATAGTTTACTAAGTATTTTTTTAATTAAAATTTTGATTTGTGATAAGAATTCATAGAAATTTGTAAAATAGTCGAAAAAATTACGAAAAATTTCTGTGAATAGATATGAATTGTGTCTATCACAAGAAAATTCAAGAAAATTCAAAAACGAATTTAATCCTGAAAAAAAATATTGAATAGATTTTTCATTATTCAAGAATTTCTAAAGTAATTTATTCAACTACTAAGCATGCATATAAACACATTTAACAGTTTAAAATAGATTTGAAAACACAATAAATATTCATACCTACTGGATTAATTAAAAATTTAGATGGAATATAATTTTTAGGCACCTTTGCAATTTGGCCCCTATGATTTCTCAAATACCAATTAGACACTTCGTTATATCTAATATTTTTTATTAGTGCATGTAAAAAATTTGAGCATGAAAAATCCTTTTTCAAGAATTTAATTTGTTCTTTCAAATTGTCATTTTCATTTTTAAGTTTGTCAAAGTGGTCTAGTGGACATGCTATAGACAACATAACTTTATGATCATTATTTTCACTTTTTGTTCTTACATATTTTGATCTTAACTTGGAAAATGATTTTATCATCAATTTAACACCTGAATATAATTGGTCTGGAGGAAGTTTACATACCTCACTTTCCATTTCGGCCATAGACACTCCCCCTTCATCGTTACTATTTTCTGAAGTATCTCCCCTTCATCGATGCTCATCTCAGATGAGCTTTCGTTATCTTCTGGTAGGTATTTAGCTACTAGTGCTACTAGTCCAGTAGTCTCTTTGGTCTTGGATTTGTCTGAAGATAAGTCGATATCTATCGAGGAGTTAGATTCTGCTTCTTTTGGTTCTTTGTGGAGTTTCAACATCTTATGCCAGAGGCCTTTAGCAGATGTGTAACATCCGATCCTTTCAAGCTCCTCAGCTGGTAGTACGCTTAAAAGGTGAAACTCGAACTTCCCGTTTGCCATGAACTCGTTGCGTTGTTTTTCAGTCCAACGGTGTTCTTCGAGTTTATCTTCGTTCTTGTCCTTCGGTGCTTCAAAACCATATTTCATCATTAGCAAAATATTAAAATCCGTTTTGAAAAATACCTCCATTCGATGTTTCCAAAATGTGAATTCTCCCTCGATCTTTGGTAGGTAGATGCTAGATCCGCCCATTGCCTTGTTGCTTTAGGCAGTGGTTAGTCCTCTTGAAGAAATTGGACTCTGATACCACTTGTTGGAATGCGTCGGGCAAGCTAGAGGAGGGGGTGATAGCCTTGATTGCAACCAATGTGGTTGCTAATCCAAGATAATTGAAAAGCTCTATTCCAAATATCCCCTTGTGTAGGCGGAGAAGCCTCTTATAAACTCTTGAAAGCTTAGAGAAGATTTAGTAAAGCAATTACAGTTGTTGTATAATCTATGAATGAAAAACATTAAGCTAAGGGGCTCTATTTATAGAGCCTGGAAGAGTTATTGAAATGCTAACGTGGCACCTTCACGGGCGCCCGAGTGCAACACAGGTGCCTGATCTTGGTCAAAGCTTATCCACATCGCAATAGTCGTAAAATGGCTAGTTGGCAATAAACTTGCGGTCGGGCGCTCGAGTACGATATGGGCGCTCGTATACCGAGGCGCCCAAATTAACTCGAGCTCCTATATAGTCGAGCGCTCGAGTTTACTCAGACGCCTGATTTGGCTTGGTTAACTAATTGTCTGGTGCTTCTTATGATTTCTGATCGTTTGAAGTTGAGTTCACCCGAACCCAACTTCCGACCTTCTCCTCGAACGGTCTTCCTCCCCGGCTTCTCAACCCTAAGACGTCACGCATGCCCTTCTCGTCCACCAGTGTAGTCTTCCGCAGACTTTGCATCCCTCGAATGCACCAAACCCGTCGACTCCCTTCCTATGTCTTCCGTCCCGTCTCAATTGTTGCATTTTTCGCTCGACTTCCTGTGCTCCTAATCTTTTGCACACTTAGACATAAGGATCAAATCAACATGACCTAACTTGACTTAATTGACCACATTAAAACTATCCTAGGGTACTTACAGAGTTTGACCGTTAATACAAACTACACAAATAAGAACCACATGGACAAGGTTTTTTGGGGTTTTCCCTTTCATTTTTTGTTTTATGGTTGTGATTGGTTGAAGAAAAGGGGATCCTTTTTTTTCCTACGCCGCCACTCCTTCCTCCACTCCTGCTTCGCACTCCTCCATGCCTTCATCATCTCCACCATCTTCAGTTGTGACGCCAACTTCGATCTAACTCCTTGTTGACTCCAATCTGACTCGCCTCTTAGCCCTACCAATCCATTATTTCTCTCGGCCTTGCCGATTTTGATCGGGCACATCTCTCTGCCCCACCGACTCAGCTCCTTAGTCAGCCTAGCTAGCCTAGCTCTCCAGTTAGCTCCACCGACTCGGTTCTGCACTCGGCTTTACCTATCAGACACCCAATTCATCTCTGACCAGCCCTGCTGTGTTGGTGCAGAATGCACCTAAATCAAATCTGTGTTTTGATAATGGCAACATAGGTCAAAAGTTAAGTCTTTCTTGTTTTCTAACAAGTTAATCTAGTGTGCAGGAAAAGCCCTAGCGAAGGACTGCTAGGCATTGGCAAAGGAATGCCAGGAAAGAAAGCCCTAGCGAAGGACTGCTAGGCACTGGCAAAGGAATGCCAGGAAAGAAAACCCTAGCGAAGGATTGCTAGGCAACTGGCGAAGGACTGCCAGTATCAAGCCCTAGCGAAGGACTACTAGGCTCCAGGCGAAGGACGGCCTGGGAATGAAGCCCTAGCGAAGGACTGCTAGGCAACTGGCGAAGGACTGCCAGTTTACAAGACCTGACAAAGGACCGTCAGGCAAAAGTCCAACCAGAGGAACGGTTGGCATCAGGTAAATTCTCCCGAGAGGAGTAGGTGAGGACGCGTTCCCCGTCGAGGGAATAGTAGGCGTCGGTTCGACCTAGGGCTCCATTTCGGAGGCCCAAAGTTAGAACCAAGACAGTTAAGGCTGTATAAATAAATATTTTATTGTTGGATTGTGTTTTGGACTAACCCTGGATGCAGGACCGAAGGAACGTGTGTCTGCAGCTCAGAAAGCCTCAAAGGAATGAGGCTACAGCTGACCAGGGTGCCTGGAGTGTCCCGGGCGCCCCCAAGGTGAATACAAAACACAAGAAAGCAAGATGGGCTTCGACAGTACAACCTGGGGGCGCCCCCGTGCTCCCGGGCGCCCCCGCTGCTCCCGGGCGGCCCCGTGCTCCCGGGCGCCCCCATGCGCATGCATCGAACCAAAAGCCCTCGAAGCCAAGCGGATAAAGTTTGACCCGATCAATCCGGGCGCCCCGAGCGCTCCGGGCGCCCCGAGCGCTCCGGGCGCCCCGAGCGCTCCGGGCGCCCCGGTCAAAGCGGATCCAGAGGATCAGACGCGACCGAGACTTTGGCGAATCAAAGGCCACGTGGGGGGCGCCCCCGACATCCCGGGCGCCCCCAGGGCTATTTAAAGGCCCCTCGACCCCTTGGCTGAGAACATCAATTCTCTCGACTCGTCTACGCTCTTCTGCTCACACGCTGCGCCCCGGAATCCTTCCAACTCGAGCCGACGACGTCCCGCTGCTCCGAAAAAGTTGATCCACCCCGGACGTCGGTAAAAGAGCTATTTAAAAGTTTACTGTACTTAATTTTGTAATACATTGTAAACTGTTTTGCGCCTAATATAGAATTGCCCAAAGTAAACGGTCAACGACCGTGGGCCTTGGAGTAGGAGTCGACACAGGCTCCGAACCATGTAAATCGACTGTGTCTTTGTGCTGTTATTATTTTATTTTATTTCCACTGCGTACGTGCTCTTTACGAAAATCCGAACGATTTCCGATATTCACCCCCCCTCTATTGGCTTTCACGATCCAACAAGTGGTATCAGAGCGGGAAGTTCAAACCTGGTGTAATCACCAGTTTAAAATTTTTTTTCGGATTTTTATTTTTCTTTTTCTATTTTTTTTCTGACAAATTTGTCGTTAAATATTTTATTCTTTTTTTTGTTGTTAAGCAAGGTTGGTGCAACACCCCTTGTTATTTAATTTATCCAACACTACTAATCCAAGACCTAGTCTTGGAAAATTCGTTTTTCTGTTAGATTTCTCTTTCAGATGGTCATGCAAGAGGGATTCAGCACCGCCAGACCTCCACTCTTCAGTGGAGAAGACTTTTCCTACTGGAAAAGCCGCATGGAGGTCCACCTGAAAACTCAGGTGGACATGTGGATCATTATCCAGTCCGGTCTGGAGATCCCCCGAAATGCAGAAGGACTTCCTCAGAACTACTCTGAATGGGACAACGCCCTAAAGAGAAAGATAGAAGCCGACGCAAAAGCTACTCAGACTCTTCAATGCGGATTGACGAAAGAGGAGCTGAACCGCGTGGGCCCCTTCAACAGTGCAAAGGAGCTGTGGACAAAACTGATCGAGCTGCACGAAGGAACTTCAGATACTCGGATCAGCAAGAGGGATCTGCTACTAAACAAACTCTACACCATCAAGATGGCCAACAACGAAACAGCAGCCCAGCTCCACGCACGGATCCAAGAGGTAATGAATGGTCTTCATACAATAGGTCACAAGGTTGAAAACCGTGACCTAATAAGGTATGCCTTAAACGCTTTCCCTAGAAGTACCTTGTGGGCATCTATGGTAGATGCGTACAAGGTCTCTAGAGATCTCTCTAAAATAAAGTTAGATGAATTGTTTTCCGAACTAGAACTGCACGAACAAACTAACACCAATATGGTCGAGAAAGGTATTGCTTTTCTTGCAGGTAAGACTGGAAGGACAACAAAGAAGAAGCCTGAACCCGAACCTGAGTCTAACTCAGACTCAGACTCAGAAGAAGAAGATGGAGATCAAACTAAGCTGGTCCGGCTCGCTCTAAGCTACTACAAGGAGCTGAAGAACCGAACCAACAAACGGAAAACTGGCCGAAGAAAGGACGAACCAGCTAAACCCACAAACAAGCCCAATGTAACCTGCTATGAGTGCAAGAAAAAGAGCCACTACAAGTCAGAGTGCCCTAACCTAAAGGAGACAAAAAGGACGAGAAGAAAGAAGGCACTCCAAGCAACCTGGGACGAGTCTTCCTCAGAAGAAGAAGAAGAAGAGGCACCCCAGTCCAATCTCCTAGCTCTGACCGCCTCAGATAAAGTCGAGACTGAATCAGAAACAGAACAGGAGGACGGCGAGCTAACCTTCACAGAAGACGGAGAAATTAAGGTAACTGGTTTTAATAGATTGCAATTAAGTGAGTTAATTTCTTTTCTTTCTCGAGATTTGGCAAAAGCCAAACTCCGAGTCGAGTCCCTCCGACAGGAAGTAAAACTCCTGAAAGAGGGAGCTGACTCTAAACCCTTAACCGAGAAGGTTCAGGAAGGAACTCCTACTCAAGTTGAAAAACTTGAAAAGGAAAACTCCTCCCTGAAAACTCAGGTTAAGGATCTTAGATCAGCATTAGAACGATTTACTTCTGGTTCCAAAAATCTTGACATGATTCTTGGGAAACAGAAATCAGTTCTAAATCGATCCGGACTTGGCTACCGAACCAAATCCCAGCAAAGATCATACTTTGCTGTACTGAATCAGTCCAGAGGTAAAATTCAGGCATGGGTACCTAAACTATGCCTGAACAAACCGACTGGATCAAATCAGTATTAGATCCCCAAGGACAAGATTCACATCTTGCCTAACCATTACCGTGGCTTTAGTCCAGGGGGAGTCAAACTGAAAACTATTTTCATTATTAGATAAATAATTTTAATTCTTGATTGCAATTGCTTGATTGATTGTTCATTTAATTTCTGTAATTTGCCATGCTTAGACTTAGGCTAGCTTAAGGACTAAACAAACTTAGCTGAAATTTGACAACATAATATTGGGTGGAGGTGAGATGATAGTACGTTAGGGAAACCAATTCTAATAAGATCAAGTTCACTTGGTCTCTTTAGACTGGCGGAACTAGCCGAAGCTACCGATCCAAAAACCCAAACTAGTTAGACCAGAAACTTTTCAAAGAATAATTTTGAAAATGAAATTTCATTAAAAGGCTTTGTCAAGGAAAGGGTGGATGATCCCATAAGGCTACGGCCAAAGAAGGCCTAGTGCCTCGCCAAGACCTGGAAGCCAATTTCTGAAATTCAAATTCAAATTAATTTTTGTCAAATTCGAATCTAACACAAAAATTCAGTTATTTGTAGATTTAAACTTCTGTTGAAAAATTTAATCGTTTTCAAAATTAATTAAGTTTTCAAAATTTAATTATCCAACTTTCAAAACTATCAAAACCTGTCTCACATAACCTATAAGGTAAACGTGATTGAAAACCCTAGATTTGGGTGAGACAGACTAGGCAGTGAAACTCAATTTAAGCTATTCCTGATTCTAATTGGATCCAAATCAAGAAAATTCTTTATGCGTAGGAACATAAAGATTTGGACCAATGGATGTTGGATAGCGGTTGCTCCAGACACATGACTGGAGATAAATTGAAGTTCACCAAGCTCAAACTCAAAAACCTAGGCTCAGTGGCATTTGGCAATAATGCTACACTCAAGGTAATTGGGTCAGGTAATATTGAGCTTAAATCTGATTTCATTATTAAGAAAGTTCTATTGGTTGAAAATTTTAATTTTAACTTGCTTAGTATAAGTCAGTTATGTGATTCAGGTTATATAGTTACTTTCAACAATTCGAACTGCCTGATTAGAAATGAACAAAACTCAGAAATCATACTTAAGGGCACTAGGAAAAACAACGTATACACTATAAACCTTCCCCTTATACCAAAATGTATGTTAACACAATTAGAACAAACAAACCTCTGGCATAGGAGATTAGGTCATACCAATTTGAGAACTATCTCAAAAATTACTCAACTTGGCTTAATCAAAGGTATCCCCAAAATCAAAAATAATGAAAACCTAATATGTGAATCATGTAATCAAGGCAAACAAACCAAATCCAATCACAAACTAATCCAGTCTAATTTAACTCAAACCACACTTGAGCTCCTGCACCTTGACCTATTTGATTCACATGGAGCCAAGTCACTAAGCGGGAACCGATACTGCTTAGTGATAGTTGATGATTACTCTAGGTTACCTGGGTTAGGTTCCTAAAAACCAAAGATGAAACCCTAAACCTATTTATTGAATTCTGTAAACTAATTGAAAATCAAAATGACACTAAAATAAAAAGACTTAGGAGTGATGACGGGGGAGAATTTGAGAATCAACGGTTTGAGGAATTCTGTAAAATAAATGGGTATTTACATGAATTTTCATATCCTAGAATCCCCCAACAAAATGGGATAGTTGAGCGAAGGAACAGAACCTTACAAGAAGCCGCTAGGGCTATGCTCAACGAATTTAATCTAGCAAACCAATTTTGGGCAGAAGCAATTAGTACAGCCTGTTATATCCAAAATAGGATTTTAATTAACAAGCGACACAGCAAAACCCCCTATGAACTGTACTACCATTGACTACCAAATTTACATTACCTAAGGGTCTTTGGATGTAAAGTCCATATCTTAAACACCAAAGACTATTTAGGAAAATTTCAATCCAAGTCAAACCCAGGAATTTTCCTAGGATATTCAACCACAAGTAGAGCCTATAGAGCTTACAACAAACAAACTAAGAAAATTGAAGAAACAACAAACTTAATTTTCGATGAAGAAATCAATTCAACATCTAATAATCCAGACCCAATTTCATCAAACTCTGATCAAGAAAATAATGAACAAATTACTGAACCATTAATTGAACCCTTAAACGAACTAACTATTGAACCAACTAATGAATCAACTGAACCAAGAATCGAACCAACAAATGAACCAGCCCAAAGAGTCGAAACAAATAGTGAACCAAACCGACCAGCCGGACCTGAGGCTGAACCAAGTTCTAGAAGAACAAAGAAACCCAGACTTAGTCACCCAACCGATCAAATTGTGGGTGATCCAACTCTAGGAGTCAGGACTAGGTCCTCCTATAGAAACCTCAGTCAAATAGCTATGATATCAAAAATAGAACCCAAAACTATAGATGAAGCCCTACCTGACCCTGACTGGATCATAGCTATGCAAGAAGAATTAGCCCAATTTGAGAGGAACCAAGTCTGGGAACTAGTCCTAAACCTGAAGGTAAATCCATCATAGATACTAAGTGGGTCTTTAGGAACAAGCTAAATGATCAAGGAGAAATAGTCAGAAATAAAGCCCGCTTAGTACAAGGGATTCAGCCAAGTAGAGGGATAGACTATGATGAAACATATGCCCAGTAGCTAGACTTGAGTCCATTAGAATGTTATTGGCCTTGCATCCCATAAAGGATTCAAATTATATCAAATGGATGTAAAGTCAGCCTTTTTAAATGGATTTATTAAAGAAGAAGTTTATGTAGAGCAACCCCCCAGGGTTTGAGGACTTAGACAAAAACCTAACCACGTCTAACAAACTAACCAAGCATTATATGGCTAAAACAAGCACCTAGGTGTGGTATGAACGATTATCAACCTATTTAACTTCTAAAGAATTTA
>JAGFNQ010010338.1:0-25198 GCA_024364735.1 Boesenbergia rotunda | reverse complement strand
TTCTATAATATCATTAGCAATCTAGCTAATTGTTCCACACTGGTCATTCCCTCTAATCACTTGCTAAGTCTCTAGCCGCCCTATCTGTTTTCCACTTAGTCATCGAGGTTGTCTTAATCAAACCATTCACTAAATTGGACCACCCTCTAAGCTATGTGTATTATTACTGTCTCCTTAGCATCTACTTGCATAGTTACAAAAATGTTCTGCTAAAGTTAGACTCAATCCCGAGCTGAGTACTCGTAACCAAGTCAATGGGTCGGTTACACATTGACTTAGTTCAATGGGCTCAACCCGTAATAGGTTGGTCCCCGATGAACTGGTTAACCGCCGGTTCATTATTATTATTTTTTAAAATTTTATTTAAAGTTTTAATTATAATTTTTTATTAAATGATATTTATAAGATTTTAGTAATATTAATGGTGCGGTTCAATATCAATTAATTTATTATACCCCTCTATTAAAATTAATTTTTAAATGTTTGTTTTGAATCGGTGAGCATTAAAGTTAATTTTAATTTCTTGAATTCTTTGATTTTGAATTAGTATTCTACCTTTAACTCATTAAATTTATTAATTTTATTTAACTCTCTTAATTACATAATGATGTTAGTTTATTCATTTAATATTGAATTTATAAAAACTATTTATATATCCAATAATAAGGAATATAATATATTTAATAATATATATATATAAAGTTATTAACATGTAAAATTAATTAAAAGATATTATTAATGTAATATATATCTAGATTTGCTCCCAGACTAATCCGAACTAAAGTGACCTTGGGCTGGGTCAGAATCGGACCCGACTAAGATCTGTAATCGGGCCATTGGGTCTATTTTGACGATTGATTTTGTTTTATAAATTGATTATCGAACTGTCTCGAACCTTGAACTGAACTGTGAATCAGTAATTCTGAATCGTGACCCATAGCCGGCTTGGATAGATAAGATTAAGAGTGCACTACAAAAATCTGTATTATCGACGACATTACTGATGAAATTTAAATTCTGTCAGTAGTTTTCGACGGGATTATTATTCCATTGGAAACTATCGACGGAATCTTATTTCCCGTTGGTAATTCGAGGATTGGCCATGTGGCCAAGCAATTTCCCAATGATTTTTTTTTTCCGAAACCTAATTTCGCCGGGAATTTAAGTTTTGGGCACATGGCTTTGGCAATTCCCGACGGAATGTATGGCAATTCCCAACGGAAGTGTCTGACAGAATTTACATTCAGTAGACAATTTTCGATGAAAATTTCATTCTGTCGGAAACTAGCAAATAAAATTAGGATTGTGCCCTAATTTTTCTCCTCACGCGCTCGAGCTCCTCCTCCAGCTTCAAACCTCTGGCCTCCTCCACCTACTCTTGCTCTTGTTCATCGATGAGTCACCTTGCCTTTTCTTTTTGTTTTTCTCTTTGTTGTAAGGATCGGCTGGCCAAATTTGGCAGTGTAACCGTGGCCGGGATGTGACCAATGGGCAGGCTGCAGCCGGCCAGATCTGGCAACCGAGCCGCGGGCAGGCCGCTGCCTGCCAGATCTGGCCGCTGTTGGCGGTTGTCATGCGTGTTCGGTCCCTGCTAGCCACTATCGAGCGTTGTCATCCGCTGTCGGCGACGTCCGGCCGCTTCCAGCGGCGTCCAACCCCTATCGGTCGTGTCATTAACTGAGAAATGATACCATATGAATAGCCCTTGAGTAACTACATCAAATCAATGTTAGAATTTTAGGGTCATAATTATAATTATAAAGGTTGAATGTCATCAATTAAATAAGTCAAAAATTATTGTGATCTTAATTTTGGAATTATATAATTTCATTTAAGGGCTTAATTATTGTGAATAAAATAATGTGGATACCATGTGCTAATTCTGATTTGTTGAAGGGTTAAATTAGAAATAAGCAACCTTTGGATTCTATAAATAGGGGTTATGGTCTCAGTTTACAGAACGATGCTTTTATTTTGTTCCTCATCGATAAAACTCTTTGGAAACCTAAGAAATTCTACAGATTGAAGATCATCTCTGAAGATCGATTACAAACTATTCATGTACGCTTCCATAACTTTGGTTAATTTTCATGTTTATTATTTCTTAAAAGTGGAATAGAGATTAAGATTGTTCATCAAGATCTCTCGACTTAATATTCACATCAATCAAAACTAAAAGTAATTGAGCATTGTTGCCTTTTATATTTAGGGCACAAACGATTTTTGCTCTATATAATTGATAACTTATGCACACTATCAAATATTTTCCTTGTCTAAATTGATCGAATAGTAAGTATCTTCTAGACTAGGTGCATTGCTTTATTTATTGTTCAAGGTCAATTGTATGCTCAGATCAATTATGTAAGGAAGGTTATATTTTAATTCATATTAGTTAGTGTAATTATAATACACATCTTATAAAGGGTTATTTGTTGTATTTTAAACCAACAAGAAATATTATACTTTGTTGTATTCCTTTTAATTTTGCTTTGATCTAGTTACTCAAGGGCTATTTGTTCATTTGACATTTCATTTTTCAGTTGATTTAATCATAAATTCAGTTTGGTATTTAGTCTATATATATATATTTATTTTATTTATTTTTGAAATATTATAATTAATTTTAGGTACAATTTTTTTATTAGTAGATTATTGCTTTTGCAGCTCTTCTCTGACTTGACATCTCATCTTCAAGTATAATTCATTCTTATGTTTTTGTTAGGTTAGAATTTTATTAAGTTAGTATTTACTTCAAGTATAATTCATTCTTATGTTTTTGTTAGGTTAGAATTTTATTAAGTTAGTATTTACTTCAAGTATAATTCATTCTTATATTTTTGTTAGTTTAGAATTTTATTTAGTTAGTATTTAATTTTAGTGCTTATTATAGGAGGTACTTTTAGTGCTTATTTTATTAAGTTAGTACTTTGGGTAAATCGGGAAGCGCTCGCAGTGAGCGGTCTAGAAGCCCGACGTCTTAGGGGTCGCGTCCCATTTGGAGAAAAAATTCCTGCAAATACACCGTAGCTAGGGATCGAACCATGGATGTTTGGGATAGTGACTAGTCGCCCTACCGCGGTCTAGTATGTTATTTTAGAACTTATTATAAGATCTTAGCATTTAGAATTAATTATTTAAGTTTATCATACTTACCGCCATCATGGTGTTTGTTTTAATTAGAATAATTTTGATAATAAACTTATGAATATCGTACTAAGTGTAAAAAAGTATTAAATGCTTAATTTAATTTGATTAATTTGATTAATTTAATTAAATACTTTAATTAGAAAAAAATAAATATACATTAAAATAAACATTAATGTGAACTAATTAAATTCATGATATTCTCAGTAGATTTAATAATTTATAATATTTAATTAACTTTTATTATTTAATTCATTCAATTTATAAATGTTTATTAATATTCACTTTTATTCTGATTTGGCAACAATGTATATGAATAAATTTTGGATGTATAATCGATTAGACAATGGATTTATCAGAGATGATTTTATTATTGATTTGAATAATTTATGAACTTTGCTAAGAGTCATCCAGAATATATGGATAATACTAAGTTAAAGTGTTCATGTAATCATAAAAAATATAGAAATATAAACTACCGTGAGAGTACATATATGTATAAATGGTTTTGTACCAAACAATTATAACTGGCACTGTCACGGAGAATCTTATGTATGTAAATTAATTGGGTCTTCTGTTGGTTCATCATCTGTCACTTTTGTTGCGCCACCTGAATAATCAACTAATGATATTGCAACGCAATCAATGGTTCATGATGCGATGAATGCAACTGATTATTATAACATAGATGAAATACCTGCATCTGAATATCAACAATTATACGAAATGTTAAAGTCTAGTGAAAGAGAATTGTGGAAAAACATTCCTTCTGGTTATTTTTAGTTATCAGTTACAACAAGGTTGTTAAATATGAAAGCAAAATATCATTATTCAGAAAGATGTTATGATGAAATATATCAATTAATGTCAGAGTTGCTCCCTGTTGATAACATTATGACTGATAGCTTTTACAATACAAAGAAATTGGCTAGAGGTTTAGGTTTTCCTGTAGAGAAGATTGATTGTTCTATAAACAACTGCATGATATATTGGAATGAAGACAATAAACTGAGTGAATGTAAAATCAATAGTCACCCGCATTATAAACATCGTACTCGTATATCAGGGAAGAAGAAGAAAAAAAATATTGCATGAAAAGTCACATATTATTTTCTGTTAACTGCCAGACTTTAACACTTATATGCATTTGCCACTACAACATGGTACATGATGTGGCATCATGAGCATGAGCACGAAGGAGGTATTATGTGTCATCCCTATGATTCCCCTACATGGAAACTATTGGTGCAAGATGCATCAGTGATGTCTTCCTCTAATGTTTCGATGTTTAACTGTTGGGACCGGGTGCATGTCGACATGGATGCGGGTTCGTAATTTTAAAATTAATTACGTGCAGCGGAAGGTTTAGCATAAATAATTTCTCAAATTAATTAACCACACATCTAAACATGCAATTTTATCTTGTGTAGACATGATCATATATTTAAAATTTTGCAGAATCGTAAACTAATTTACATATTACCTCGCGTAACTCGAAGGAAGGGACGAGATCCAACCGTAAGCGTCCCTTGGAAGCTCCGCCTCCATTCGCATCCACGCCGAGTATCTTCGGGATGACTTCGCAAAGCCACGAGTTTCGTGTTCTCGAGAACTACTAGATTCTCCGAGAACGCGACAAGAAAAACCAAGAGAGAAGTCAGAAGACTTCTTCCGGCCAAGAGATGGCCTGAGCTTCTTTCTTCGGCAGCAGGTGGTGGTCGGCAGGAAAAGGGCAGGGGCGGCCAGCTGGTGCTCCTTCTTGGGGCTGGTTGGCGCACGACAAGAAGGGGAGAAGAGAAGGAGAGAAAGAGAGGGAGAGAGCCTATGCCTTCATCTCTTCGATTATTTCCCAAGCCTTGCCTTAGGTCCTTTATATAGTGGCCTCTCAACCATCAAGCCTCTCAAATATGGAATAACTTATTCAATCATGCCAAGTTTGATTTTATATCATGGTTAAAATCATATTTTAATTCATGATAAAAATCAATCAAGTCTTTTCTCTCCTATGGAATAAATTTCCTTATCATGGTAAATCAATCCATGATTGATTTTATAAAATAAACCAATCCATGGTTCATTTTAATTTCCATGAAAAATAAACCAAACCTTGGTTTATTATATAAAAATTTATATCATCCATAATTTTATAAAACAAACCACACTTGGTTTATTTTATAAATTGAACCAAAAACTTGGTTCTCTCCCTTTGTTGTGGCCGGCCAAGCAAAGAGGATGGAGGCCCTCTTTGGCCGACCCATCCAAGCCAAGCCCCAATGAATTAAACTTATTTAATTCATCTATTAATTCTTCAAAAGACTTAGCCATTTTACGCTTCCGATGCGTCTCTGAAAAATTCAGATTCGACTTATCGTTTGACTCAACCAAACCTAATCTCTCTTGATTGAAAAATCTAATTTTCAACTCGTTTTAAATCCCTCGGATTACTCGTAGTGCGTGTGACTAAATAGGCTTTCGATTTATGTTGGTCGCCTATAATTAATCAATTATAGAACGATCACGAGTGACACCTAGTAGTACATCATGATCCCCAATTAATCGAAAGATCAACGGTTGACCTCAGAAACAATTCTGAAACCCTTCAGCAGCTATAATGAATCGTGCCTCATTCCCTTCACCATCTTATACCCACTTGGTTCAGGACATGGTCTATGTGTGTCAGTCCCCACTAGGCTGACTACGTCACACCTAGCCCAAGTAACGTTTTCTCGTCCTACGGATTCTAATTACTCTCATGTATTTAAGAGATTCATACTCTGAACATGTCATGCTCTGGCTAGAGGCTTCGAGTAACAATTCGACGATAGTCCTCGGGTATACATCTCCTCGCAAGGAGTGGTAAATCCTTTGTAGGTTGTTCAAACATCTTCGGGCATTTCGGCTTATACCCAATCATCCTGGGTCCACACCTCCTTGGAGATGCTTGCTTAAGATGTCAAAGTATAAGTCTCCATGACCAAGATGACTTGAACACCGCAAGTCAAAGGAACATCGCACTTAAGCTACAGTAAGAACTTCACTTACATATCTATATGTAGACTACCATATGAAGTTTTACAGCCAGTCACTCCAATGAACTAGTTCCCTTAACTAGCATTCATGTTTATCTCCGAACATCTCAATTTTACCAGCCAGTGAGAATCAACTGATTAGAGAATAACCCATGCTAGTCTCAACAGAATTGATAGTGTCCGTATTTATCAATTCATCAACTAGGGATAATTTCAATACTTCACAATTGCACATGTAGAGATAATCACTAGTTGTGAATTCATCACAAATTCTCTCATGCTGTGAATTGTATTGCGGACATTCAGTAAATGAGTTTAATATCTCAATCAAATACACAAACATGTATACTCAAATAGTGAATATTCATTTATTAAAATAAATGATTACAATCATAAGACGATTGCCTTAGGACACTTTTCTCATATCACGAACAAACTCCAACTTGGCCTAATGCCAATCGCTACGGTACCCAATACCACAGGCTCTAACATGACCCTCAATCTTGCTTTGAGGCAAGGCCTTAGTTAAAGGATCCGCTAAATTCCTACTTATAATCTCTCTGATCAGATGATAGCGGCGAAGCACATGTTTGGATCGCTGATGAGACCTTGGTTCCTTTGCTTGTGCAATAGCTCCATTGTTGTCGCAGTAAACCGGTATTGCTTCATTAATGGTTGGAACCACACCAAGTTCTGAGACAAACTTCTTGATCCAGACTGCTTCCTTCGCTGCTTCCGAAGCTGCAATATATTCCGCTTCCGTGGTAGAATCCGCTACGGTGTCTTGCTTGGAACTCTTTCAACTTGTTGCGCCTCCATTCAAAATAAATACGTATCCAGACTGAGATTTGGAGTCATCCTTATCTGTCTGGAAACTGGCATCTGTATACCCACGTATTACCATATCACCTTCTCCATATATTAGGAACACATCCTTAGTGTTTCTTAAGTACTTGAGGATTGTCTTGACAGCCGCCCAATGATCCATTCCTGGATCAGACTGGTATCTGCTTGTGACGCTCAGAGCATACGATACATCGGGCCTAGTACATAACATATCATACATGATAGATCCTATCGCGGATGCATAAGGAATCTTATTCATGTAAATTCTCTCGTCTTCTGTGCGCGGACATATAGATTCGAAAGGTTGATCCCATGCCTGATGGGAAGGTAACCTTTCTTGGATTCCGACATACTAAACCTTTCTAGCACTTGGTCTATATATGTAGACTGCGAAAGACCAAGCAATCGTTTTGATCTATCTCTATAGATTCTAATCCCAAGGATATAGGTTGCTTCTCCCAGGTCTTTCATGGAGAAAGTTTTGGACAACCAAATTTTAACTGACTGTAAGACTGATATATCGTTTCATATAAGTAATATGTCATCGACATATAACACTAGGAATACGACTGCACTCCCACTAACCTTCTTGTACACACAAGGTTCGTCAGGATTTTGTGAGAAATCAAACTCTTTGATTGTCTCATCAAAACGGATGTTCCAGCTCCTGGATGCTTGCTTTAGTCCATATATGGATCGTCGAAGCTTGCATACTTTGGTTTTATTATCCGATGTGAAACCTTCAGGTTGTATCATGTATACATCCTCAAGCAGGTTTCCATTAAGGAAAGCTGTTTTCACATCCATTTGTCATATCTCATAATCATAATGAGCTGCTATGGCCAGGAGCATCCGAATGGATTTAAGCATAGCTACTGGCGAATAGGTTTCGTCATAATCAATTCCTTGTTTCTGACGATATCCTTTTGCCACTAATCTAGCCTTAAAGGTAACAACATTACCTTCCATGTCAGTTTTCTTCTTGAAATCCCACTTGCACCCTATGGGCTTAATCCCTTCAGGTGGGTTAACCAAGTCCCATACTTGATTTTTGTACATGGAATCCATTTCTGACTTCATGGCTTCAAGCCATTTATCCCTTTCTGAATTTTTCAAAACATCTTCATAACTTATAGGCTCGTCATCGTTAATGAGTAACACGTCGTTCGATTCACTTATGAGAAATCTGTATCTCTCTGGAATATTGTGTGTCCTATCAGACCTACGAAGAAGTGGTGTTGTTTTAGGTTCAACTGATAGCTCATCATTATGAGTTATTGGTTGTGGGTCTAGACTAGTTGTCTCTGTAATGTCTATTGGAGTTTCTAGAACTTCTTTAAGTTCAATGCTACTCCCACTGTTTTCTTGTAAAAGAAATTCTTTTTCTAGAAATACAGTATGCCTTGAAACAAACACCTTTTGTTCCAAGGGATGATAGAATTGGTAACCTTTCGTTTCCTTAGGGTATCCAATAAATATACATTTATCAGACTTAGCATCCAATTTGTCTGATACAGTCCGCTTTACATAAGCATGACAACCCCATATCTTTAGGTGAGATAAATGAGGTTTCTTACTATTCCACGTCTCATATGGAGTAGTAGAGACTACCTTGGTCGGGACTCTGTTTAGTAAGTAAACAGCTGTCTTAAGCGCATAGCCCCGAAAGGATTTTGGAAGAGTTGCATGATTCATCATAGATCTAACCATGTCCATCAAGGTTCGGTTACGCCTCTCAGATACACCATTATGTTGTGGTGTATATGGCGGAGTCCATTGAGACAATATCCCATTGTCCCTAAGATAATCTTGAAACTCTTGACTTAAGTATCTTAATACTTAAGATCGGATCGAAGTATCTTAATACTTTTGCCAAGCTGTTTTTCTACTTCACTTCTGAACTCTTTGAATTTCTCAAAAGCTTCAGATTTGTGTTTCATAAGAACACATACCCGAATCGTGAGTGATCATCGATAAAGGTAATGAAGTAGTTATAGCCTCCTTGTGCAAGAGTTGACATTGGTCCACATACATCAGTATGTATTAGATCAAGCAATTCTCCCACTGGTTTACCTTTTTTGGAAAAGGGTAATTTGGTCATCTTGCCTTTTAAGCATGATTCGCATGTATCAAATGAACCAGGTTCAAATGATTCCAGAATTCCACATCGGTGTAATTTGGTCATGCGTTTCTTGTTTACATGGCCAAGACGACAATGCCACGTATAGGAGTCTATTTGATTATCTATTCGAGCGTGTTTGTTGCTAACTTCGATATTGAAAACATCACTGGATAAATCTAACGTGTAGATACCATTGCATAAAGTTCCAGTCCCATAAAGAACACCATTTAAAGTTATGTAACAGCAATTGTTACTAAAAGTTAAATGATAACCCTTTTCATTCAAGCATGAAATAGATACAATGTTCTTTATTGATGAAGGAAGAAAATAACAATTATCCAATTCTAAGACAAGTCCAGTAGGGAGCTTTAGCAAATATGTTCTGATGGCAACAACAGCAATCTTTGCTCCATTTCCAACTCGCAAATTCCCTTCTCCCTTGACGAATCTTCTTCTATTCCTTAGCCCCTGTATGTCATTACATATATGTGAGCTACACCCAGTATCAAGTACCCAGGTGTACGAGGAAATAGAGTGACATTCAATAACGAAGATACCTGAAGAGGATGGGGGCATCAGATGCCTTCTTCTTCAAGGACTCAAGATAAACCTTGCAGTTTCTTCGCCAGTGGCCCTCCTTGCCGCAGTGATGGCAAGTGCCTTTTGGTGTCTTTTCAATCTTTTTGGCCCTTTTCTTCCTTCCCTTATTTTGTTCTTTGGGCTCCCTATTAGAGCCTTTCTTTGAGGAACCAACTAACAGTACCATCTTCTGATCCTGCTTTACAGAAGACTCTACAGTCTTCAGCAGGTTAAGCAACTCAGGAATGGTAGTTTCCAGTTTGTTCATCCGATAGTTCATCACAAACTGTGAGTAACTCTTGGGCAAACAATGCAGAATTAAGTCAATACTTAGTTCATGATCCATTGCAAATCCGAGCGTGCCTAGTCGCTCAATGTACCCCAACATCTTCAACACAAACTGTGAAACAGAAGTGCCTTCCTGCATCTTAGAGGTGAAGAGGAGTCTGGAGACCTCAAACCTTTCGGATCTCGCCTGCTCGTCAAACAGCTCATGAAGATTGAAGACGATGGTATGAGCATCCATATGCTCATGCTGCTTTTGTAGCTCAGGTACCATAGCGGCCAGCATGATGCAACTCGCAAGTTCAGAATCGGCCACATGTTTCTGATAGGCCATTAACTGGTTTGGAGTTGCATCTTCAGGAGGATGGTTGGGAAGTTATTCTTCAAGGACATAAGCAAGCTTTTCTGCCTTGAGGACTATCCTCAGGTTTCGAAGCCAGTCCATGAAGTTTGGCCCAGTCAGCTTATTGGTGTCCAAAATGGAACGCAAATTTAGAGAAGACATGATCAGGTGATTATCCTAGAAATACAAATTGAGGTTATGTGATGAGAATGATAAAGAATGCATCAATATACATTAATTAAATCCTATTTATTTTTTGAATTGAATAACCCTTTTTTTTTATCAATTCGGGAGATCGTAGGAACATCTCCAAATAGGTTGATATCCAACCATAGATAAGAACAACCATGGCTAGAGTCCATCAAGTTATTCTTAGCTATGAAGGTAGGTAATTATACCGATTACATATTATACATATGTAACTATCATATTATGCTATCAACTAATTGAATGTTTGCATAAATCATTAGGTTGTTAACTCATTAACAAGTATGCAACAATATACATAGCACCCAACTGCACCTCTCTTTACATCGACCTTGGCTGTGGCACAACAAATCGATGCTCCAAGCTTAAGGCTGATCCATTAATCAAGAAATAGTTTTAATATGGTTGGAGCTCATTCAACCGTTTAGTCATTCTTGGATGTGTCCAACAACCAAAACTAAGGATTGACATCTGACTCCAAGTATATTAATCATAAACTAATTTCATGGTTTGAATATGTTGAGGTTCAAGCCGGGCATAGATGTGCCCATCAACCCAAACGAGAAACAAAACTCCAGTTCTAACCATATTAATGGAAGGTGTTGGCCTTAATATTTTGTAAGGGGTTTTGGGTCTCATCCTTTTCTTTTATGCACATTCATGACATATAATTATGTCATGTTCTAACGATTTTCTTAATAAAGTATGTATGTGACTTAATTTATCAAGTCACATTAATTGAATTAGGAACCGGATTTCCTAATTCTAATTTTATACTTTATTCGAGGAATTGTTTTGGGAAACAATTTTCTGAATTATCATAATCAATTTCAGAAATAATATGTTTAAGACTTTGATTTCTCTAAATCAAATCTTATTAAATTAAGGGACAGATTACCTTAATTCAACCACATATTATTTTCATGAAAATCTTATTTAAGGAAATATACTCTATAGGAAACAATTTTCCTAATTAATTTTAGAGACAATAATATGTAAAAGCATCACCTCATAAATCAAATAAGGAAATTATCGTTTGAGAATCACCTCAAAATTTTCAAGATTTGATCACATATTTTATTTATAGAAAATTAATATCAATAACTTAATTTGGATGGCTCCACGAGGCTCAATCCAAAATAAGAATTTGACAGTTTAAATTCAATTTAAGAAATTTAATTATAACAACTAACTTTAAATTGGACGGCTCCCCGAGGCTCAATCCAAAATAAAGAATTTTATAAATAATTTAATTTCCAATTATGAATTTAAATGCCAATTAATATTCACATAATTTGTCTAGACTTTCTTGAAAGAAAGTGTCCAAAATTGTGAGCTTTCCATAAATGGAAAGTTTCCAAAAATAAAAGGTTTTCAGAATAATTGTATGTTTCTGGTACAAAGAAAACTTACGTTTTTCCAAAATTGAAAATTTTCCAAAATAGGAAATTTCCAAAATTGAAAAGTTTCCAAAAATGGAAAATTTTCACAATTATCATAAAATTTCAGAAACAGAGATATTTCAAAAGTTTGCGAAATTTCATGAGGATTTCCAAACTTTGAAATTCCTAAATCGAAAATTTACCATAATTGGAAAGTTTCCATAATTGATTTTTTTTTTCAAAATTGAGATAATGAAAAAGCTTTCCGCAAAAACAATTATATGATTATGTCGAACATAAACCTCGCTCTGATACCACTGTTGGGACCGGGTGCATGTTGACATGGATGCGGGTTCGTAATTTTAAAATTAATTACGTGCAACGGAAGGTTTAGCATAAATAATTTCTCAAATTATTTAACCACACATCTAAGCATGCAATTTTATCTTGTGTAGACATGATCATATATTTAAAATTTTGTAGAATCGTAAACTAATTTACATATTACCTCGCGTAACTCGAAGGAAGGAACGAGATCCAACTGTAAGCGTCCCTTGGAAGCTCCGCCTCTATTCACGTCCACGCCGAGTATCTTCGGGATGACTTCACAAAGCCACGAGTTTCGTGTTCTCGAGAACTACTAGATTCTCCGAGAACGCGACAAGAAAAATCAAGAGAGAAGTCGAAAGACTTCTTCCGGCCAAGAGATGGCCGGAGCTTCTTTCTCCGGCAGCAGGTGGTGGTCGGCAGGGAAAGGGCAGGGGCGGCCGGCTGGTGCTCCTTCTTGGGGCTGGTTGGCGCACGGCAAGAAGGGGAGAAGAGAAGGAGAGAAAGAGAGGGAGAGAGCCTATGCCTTCATCTCTTCGATTATTTCCCAAGCCTTGCCTTGGGTCCTTTATATAGTGGCCTCTCAACCATCAAGCCTCTCAAATATGGAATAACTTATTCCATCATGCCAAGTTTGATTTTATATCATAGTTAAAATCATATTTTAATTCATGATAAAAATCAATCAAGTCTCTTCTCTCCTATGGAATAAATTTCCTTATCATGGTAAATCAATCCATGATTGATTTAATAAAATAAACCAATCCATGGTTCATTTTAATTTCCATGAAAAATAAACCAAACCTTGGTTTATTATATAAAAATTTATATCATCCATAATTTTATAAAACAAACCACACTTGGTTTATTTTATAAATTGAACCAAAAACTTGGTTCTCTCCCTTTGTTGTGGCCGGCCAAGCAAAGAGGATGGAGGCTCTCTTTGGCCGGCCCATCCAAGCCAAGCCCCAATGAATTAAACTTATTTAATTCATCTATTAAGTCTTCAAAAGACTTATCCATTTTATGCTTCTGATGTGTCTCTGAAAAATTCAGATTCAACTTATCGTTTGGCTCAACCAAACCTAATCTCTCTTGATTGAAAAATCTAATTTTCAACTCATTTTAAATCCCTCGGATTACTCGTAGTGCGTGTGACTAAATAGACTTTCGATTTATGTTGACCGTCTATAATTAATCAATTATAGAACGATCATGAGTGGCACCTAGTAGTACATCATGATCCCCAATTAATCGAATGATCAACGGTTGGCCTCAGAAACAATTCTGAAACCCTTCAGCAGCTATAATGAATCGTGCCCCATTCCCTTCACCATCTTATACCCACTTGGTTCAGGACATGGTCTATGTGTGTCAGTCCCCACTAGGCTGACTATGTCACACCTAGCCCAAGTAACGTTTTATCGTCCTACGGATTCTAATTACTATCATGTATTTAAGAGATTCATACTCTGAACATGTCATGCTCTGGCCAGAGGCTTCGAGTAACAATCCGACGATAGGCCTCGGGTATACATCTCCTCGCAAGGAGTGGTGAATCCTTTGTAGGTTGTTCAAACATCTTCGGGCACTTCGGCTTATACCCAATCATCCTGGGTCCACACCTCCTTGGAGATGCTTGCTTAAGATGTCAAAGTATAAGTCTCCATGACCAAGATGACTTGAATACCGTAAGTCAAAGGAACATCGCACTTAAGCTGCAGTAAGAACTTCACTGACATATCTATATGTAGACTACCATATGAAGTTTTACAGCCAGTCACTCTAATGAACTAGTTCCCTTAACTAGCATTCATGTTTATCTCCGGACATCTCAATGTCACCAGCCAGTGAGAATCAGCTGAATTCATCGACTAGGGACAATTTCAATACTTCACAATTGCACATGTAGAGATAATCACTAGTTGTGAATTCATCACAAATTCTCTCATGCTGTGAATTGTATTGCGGACATTCAGTAAATGAGTTTAAAATCTCAATCAAATACACAAACATGTATACTCAAATAGTGAATATTCATTTATTAAAATAAATGATTACAATCATAAGGCGATTGCCTTAGGACAATTTTCTCATATCACTAACATTAACAATATACTTAAGTTAGTTATATGTTAGACAAGGTAAAGGTTAGTCAAAGTGATCAAGGGTTAAACCAAACAGGACCTTATGTTTGGTAAGGTAATCCCAGGTTTGATCAGGTTGACAAAGGGATTAGCCAAACAGGATCTGATGTTTGGCAGAGTGAACCAGAACCCAGGGTTGGCCAGTTTGACCAAGGGAGTAAACCAAACCAGACTTGAGGTTTGGAGTTATATTTATCTAAAGATTAAGGAAGTCTAGTCAGGATCATGATGACTAGCAAAGGAGTGATTTTGATGAAAGAAATCCTGGTGAGTGAAGCTGGGTCCTAGCAAGTGAATCTAGTTTGGACTACGTCCTAATGAGTAAAGCTGGACACTAAATCCTGGTGAGTGAAGCTGGGTCCTAGCAAGTGAAGCTAGGTTGGACTAAGTCCTGGTGAGTGGAGTTGGGCACGAAGTCTTGGTCCTGGGGACTGAGCACTAAGTCATGGTCGGGGATCGGGCAACGGAGTCTTTGCCGAGCGAGAGTTGTCGGACAGAAGTAGAGACGAGTCGAGGTCGGATGTCTCGAGATCCGAGTTCTCGGAGGCCGAGCAAAAGTCCAACCGTTGGTCACGATTGGCAAAAGCTTTAGTCGAGCGGGGATCGCGAACAGAAGTAGAGGTGGGTCAAGGTCGGACATCTCGAGATTCGGGTTCTCTTACTCATACTTCTCCTTAATTCTTCCTCTCTCAGAGACTCTCGTACTGACTTGAGCGTCAGAGTGGGCTCCGCCGGACAATCTCCGACATGTTCCCATTAACGCTAATGTTAATCTTGCAGGGTAGGAGCTCTTCCCCTCTCGTCATCGTCCTCGTCGGCTGGACTCTGGTGACTGGCCGCATGCGTCAATTCCTTTTGGAACATGTTTGGCGTCGCCTATGGGAATCTAAATCAAAGTACCAGAAGGAACACACTGATGGCGGAACCAGAAGAACAACCCATCACGTTGACTAAGGAGGAGCTAGATCGATTGGTCACCAACGCTGTCAACAGTGCGGTCGAACAATACCAAATAGAGTAGGCCGCATCGCGTTGAGTGGCTTCGGGGCAAGTAGAGATCCCCAGAATCTCCACTTCGCACCACCACTACCGAAGTTCTGTCTCACAATCGGTGGGGCATATGGAGATTTGGAGAAAATTAACTCAGCCAGCTCCAGTGTTCTGCGACAAGAAGAAGGAGGGGAGAAGGGAGAAGGACCTAAGAACTTCCAGAAGTCACCCTCCACCCCTTTCTCACTTGCCATCGTAGAGGATCCCATATCGAAGTAGTTTCGTGGTCCTGGGATTGTCGACTATGACGGGAAGACAGATATGGAAGATTATGTCTGCAAGTTCGAGAACGTGACACTCCTGCACCAGTACACTGATGGTGTAAAGGACCGGGTGTTCTTGAACACTCTATCAGGGGTCGCCCAGCGATGGTTCCAGAGGCTGCCCCAGGGTTCTATCAACTCCTTCCTGGAGTTTAGAACCTCCTTCCTCCACCATTTTGCCAGCAGCCATCGCTATCAGAAGACGATGTTAAATTTATTCGCCCTCAAGTAGAAGTCGAAGGAACCACTCAAGGATTACATCCAGCGGTTCAACTAAGTGGCGCAGGATGTACCAACCGCGACATCAGAGATCCTCGTTAGCGCCTACACCCAGGGGCTCTTTGAAGGGGATTTTTTTCCGATCTTTGGTAAAGAAGCCACCTACAAGCTTCGATGATTTGTTAGGGCGTTCTGTCAAGCTCATCAACATTGAAGAAGTGCAACACGCCCGCCGCAAGGAACCAGCCGGGGTCCCTGCTTAGACCGTTGTAGGGTCAGAGAGGAGGGAACCTCTGGCTCCAGCCCGGGGAAAAGATCTTCACCCAGGAAAGGACCAGTGGGCTGGTAAGCGAAAGCTGGTGGAGACAGTTGACACCCGCCAGCTAAAGCCACTGATGAGGTACTGCTACTTCCATGGTATTACGACGCACTCCACCTAGGAATGCCATACTCTGAAGAAAAAAATTGAATTAGGAAGTGGACCTCAAACCTCGGAGGAAGTGGAAGAAGACGGGATATCGTCGGAGGTCCCCTCCCCGTAGCTTTTCTCCTCGTAAACGACCATCGGGAGAGAACGAAGGCCGACATCGATCTCAGTCGCGTTCGAGGGGGAGGAGTCAGGAGGTTGCACCCTGTCAGTCTCCCTCATCGGAATGAGACCCCAAGAAGGGCAACGTCTCTGCACGTGGTCCACCTTCCAGCCACATGGGGGTGATCTCGGGAGGACCTACCGGAGGAGATTCCTACCGAGCGAGGAAGGCTCACACCCGTCGGCTGCAGAACTACACCATCAAGATGAGCCGGAGCCAGCATCATGGCCCTTCAATCTCGTTCGGCCCTGAGGACTTGGAGGACATAGAAGCTCCCCACGAAGATGCCCTGGTAATTCTAGCATGCATTGCAAATTATGAGGTTAAGCGTATCTTCGTGGATACAGGTAGTTCCGTGAACATCCTGTACAAGGTTGCCCTAGATCAAATGCAGATTGACGAGGATGAACTTCATCCGGTCTCGAATCTACTCTTTGGCTTCACCGGGTATCGAGTACAGTCGATAGGGCAAATTACCCTATCATTGTCGTTGGGTCGTGACACACTAGAGAGGACGAGGAGGACTCCCTTCCTGGTTGTCGATGCTCCCTCATCCTACAATTCCATCTTGGGGCGCCTGACACTCAGCATATTCCGGACGGTGGTCTTGGTCTACCACCAGAAGATCAAGTTTCCAGTAGGCGATCAGGTGACCGAGGTTAAGGGAGACCAGCTAGCGTCTCGGCAATGCTACAGTGGGGAAGTCAGATCAGAGTCCCGCAAGAATCCGAAGTCTCATGAAGCTCTACAAATTGATCTTGCCGACCCTCGAGAGGAGGAAGGACCTAAAGAAGAACGGAGGGAGGTCGGAAGCGAGGAGGTCTAGATCCATCCATAATAGACGGGGAGAGTTACGAGGATTACTACCGACCTTGTATCGGAGCTAAGAAGCTGTCTGATTGACTGCCTGCAGAGCCATCAAGATGTGTTCGCCTGGGTTACTGAGGAAATCAAAGGGGTCCCCCCAGCTCTAGCCATGCATCGCTTGCATGTGATCCTTGGAGCTCGGCCGATGAAACAGAGGCGAAGGCATTTTGTACTCGAGCAAGACAAGACTATCTGAGAAGAAGTTAGCAAGTTGTTAAGAGTCGGGCACATAAGAGAAGTTTAATTCTCGGCTTGGTTAGCTAATGTAGTCCTTGTCCCTAAGACAGGGGTAAATGGCAGGTCTGTATTGATTTTCGAGATTTGAATAAAGCCAGGGGTAAAGCCTGCCCTAAGGATTGTTACACCTTGCCTCGAATAGACCGGTTAGTAGATTCTACAGTCGGTTGTGATTTTATTTTGATGTTGGATGCTTATCAAGGCTACCATCAAGTTCCTCTCACTCCTGAAGACCAGGAGAAAGTCAGCTTTGTGACAACAAATATCACATATTGCTATAATGTCATGCCTTTCAGATTGCGCAACACTGGGGCAACTTACCAACGGATGATGGACAAAGTCTTTCGGCATCAAATTGGGAGGAACATCGAAGTGTACGTGGACGATATCCTGGTCAAGACCGACAAGGGAAAGGACATGATAGCTGACTTAGAAGAAATGTTCGCCACCCTGAGGGCCAACAAGCTAAAGTTGAACTCTACTAAGTGCCTGTTCGGGGTGAAGAGTAGCCGGTTCTTGGGATACATGGTGATAGAGAGGGGAATCGAAGCTAATTCAGAAAAAGTGAGGGCTATTCTGGATATGTCATCCCCTTGCAACTTCAAGGAAGTACAACGGCTGAATTGAAGAATTACGACTCTGTCCAGGTTCATCTTCGAGTTTGCAGATAGGACTCTACCATTCTTCAAGATTCTGAGAAAGGCAGTCAAGTTCGACTGGGATGACCAGTGTGAGAAGGCATTTGCTGATCTGAAGGCCTATCTCACCGAATTCCCCATCCTCTACAAGCCAGTGGAGGGGGAGACATTATTTGTCTACCTATCTGCAGCAGAATAAGCGGTGGGCTCTGTGCTCGTCCGAGAAGAAGGCATGGTGTAATATCCGATCTACTTCTTCGAACTTCTCCTGAAAGATGCCGAGACGCGATACACTACGATGGAGAAGCTGGCCTATGCTCTGGTCTTAATGGCTCGGAGGCTAAGGCCATACTTTTTAGCACATTCTGTCGTGGTTCTCACCAACAGCCCGCTCGGATGGGTCCTCACCAACCCCGAAGCTTCAGGTTGGCTGATCAAATGGACGACAGAGCTAAGCAAATACGGGATTGAGTACCAGCCTCGTATCGCTATCAAGGCACAAGCTCTCTCGGATTTCATACTCAAGACTATCCCAGAGCCCGAGGCCAAGGGAGTCTAGAAGATCTATATAGATGAGTCTTCCAACAGCAGGCACAGCGGAGTCGGGGTGTTAATGGTCTCCCCCCGAGGGAATACATTACATTTATCTATTCGGCTCCACTTCAAAGCCACCAACAATGAAGCTGAATACGAGGTGATCCTAGTAGGCCTGAAAGCAACCAAGCATGTGGGAGCTACTCGGGTCGTTGTAATTCAGACTCTTAGCTTGTGGCACATCAAATAAAAGGCGACTTTGAAGTAAAGTGTGAACGCCTGCAGAGGTATGTGTCCCTCTATGAGCAACTAAAAGCTTCCTTCATGAAGGTTATCCTGCAAAAGATCTCCCGGGCGGACAATGTCAAGGCAGATGAGCTAGCCAGGCTGGCTAGCTCCATCTTGGCCTGACAGCCAGACGAACCTAGTGCCCCGGAAGAGACCGTAGCTCAGATTGGAGAAAGGGCAGAAGGCAACATCGTAGCCGATTAGAGAGATCCATATGTGAAGCTCCTACGCAGCGGGAGCGCTCCAAGCATGGATCAAGGGATCCGATTATTCCGCCGCTGGGCTGCTAGATTCACATTGGTTGGAGATCAACTATACAGGAGGGTCTTTGCCCGACCACTCCTCAAATGTGTCGGGTCAGAGGGAGCTGACTATGTGATGCGAGAAGTACATGAAGGCATCTGCGGTAGCTACATAGGGGGAAGGTCTCTGTCTAGGAAGATTATCCTGACAGGGTACTTTTGGCCCACTCTGCAGGCCGACGCTCTCAAGTTCATGGCCGGATGTGAGGCCTGCCAGAGACATCAACATGTGACTCATCGTGTTAGAGGTCCGTGATAAAGCAGCCGCCCGACTAGAAGCGTACCGACAACGCATGCAACAAGCCTACAACTGCCGGATAATTGCCCATAGCTTTGAAGTAGGAGACAAGGTCTGGAAGAGGATCAAATCAGTCGGTGACCCGGGGAAGCTGGAGCCTCAGTGGGGCGGATCCTACATCATCACCAGAAAGCTCACAGGTGGCAGCTACTATCTGGAGGATGACAAAGGCAAGGGGTTGGAGAGGCCATGACACACCAATTATCTCCGACCTTATCATACTCGGTGAGATCTTGAGTAGTTCATATAAAACTTGTATTCTTTTGGCACTGCCTTGTAGTTCAATAAATAAAGAAGCAAATGAAATATTACTTGAAGAACAACGATTACTTTCTTGTTAAAACCCTACTACCTCGCGGTGCTGCGGATGCCCGAGGTGAGTAGGCTTGGTCCGGGTGCTGCGGATGCCCGACCAAGTGCTGTTAAAACCCTACTACCTCGCAGTGGTACGGATGCCCGAGGTGAGTAGGTTTGGTCTGGGTGGTGCGGATGCCCGACCAAGAGCTGTTAAAACCCTACTACCTCGCTGTGCTGCGGATGCCTGAGGTGAGTAGGCATGGTCCGGGTGCTGCAGATGCTCGACCAAGAGCTGTTAAAACCCTACTACCTTGCGGTGTTGCGGATGCCTGAGGTGAGTAGGCTTGGTTTGGGTGCTACGGATGCCTGACCAAGAGCTGTTAGAACCCTATTACCTCACAGTGCTGCGGATGCCCGAGGTGAGTAGGCTTGATCCGGGTGCTACGGATGCCCGACCAAGAGCTGTTAAAACCCTACTACCTCGCGGTGCTGCGGATGTCCGAGGTGAGTAGGCTTGGTCTGGGTGCTGCGGATGCCCGACCAAGAGCTGTTGAAACCCTACTACCTCACGGTGCTGCGGATGCCCGAGGTGAGTAGGCTTGGTTCGGGTGCTGCGGATGCCCGACCAAGAGCTGTTAAAATCCTACTATCTTGCGGTGCTGCGGATGACCGAGGTGAGTAGGCTTGGTTTGCCTGACTAAGAACTGTTAGAACCCTACTACCTCGTGATGCTACGGATGCCCGAGGTGATTAGGCTTGGTCCGGGTGCTGCGGATGCCCGACCAAGAACTCTTAAAACCCTACTACCTCATGGTGTTACGGATGCCCGAGGTGAGTAGGCTTGGTCCGCGTGCTGCGGATGCCCGACCAAGAGCTGTTAAAACCCTACTACCTCGTGGTGCTACGGATGCCCGAGGTGAGTAGACTTGGTCCGGGTGCTGCGGATGCCCGACGAAGAGTTGTTAAAAGCCTACTACCTCGCAGTGCTGCGGATGCCCGAGGTGAATAGGCTTGGTCCGGGTGTTGCGGATGCCCTACCAAAAGCTGTCAAAACCCTACTACCTCACGGTGCTACGGATGCTCGAGGTGAGTAGGCTTCGTCCAGGTGCTGCGGATACCCGACCAAGAGCTGTTAAAACCCTACTACCTCACGGTGCTGCGGATGCCCGATCAAGAGCTGTTAAAACCCTACTACCTCACGGTGCTGCGGATGCTCGAGGTGAGTAGGCTTGGTGATAACTAGCACTTTAGGTCATTTTATTTGCTCATTTACTTGGCAATTTTTATCCTCTCGTACGTTTAAATCATGTTTATATTATATTTTATGATTAGGATATATTTTTGGAGCTCAGTATAATTTCCTCTAAATTTTGGCATTATTTCATGATTTTTGTAGGGAATTAAAATTGGACCATGAACCGAAGGCTTGGCTGAACCCAAAGCTTGGCTGAACCCAAGGCATGGCTGAACCCAAATGTTGGGTCAAACATGAGCTGGGCTGATAGGGCTTGTTCTGATTGGGCTGAACCCAGGGCTGGGCTGAATTGAAATGAGCTGGGCTGGGTCGAACCAAGGGGTCTGCTGGGTTAAAATTATGGGCCGACTCATGGACTGGGATGAATCTGATCCTCTTCTTCTTTGGCTGAGGGACGCGCAGAGGGGGCTCGCCACACACACAGACGCCGACTCCAACCTCTCGCCCGCTCCATCTCCTTCCCTAAGGCCAGCGGCTCCTCATCATCTCACCGCCGCCGGCCGGTCTTCCGACCTCCCTCTCCACCTCTTCCCTTCGGGTTAGAAGGGGAGAGAGAAAGGGTCTCTTCTTCGGGTTAGAAGAGGAGTCTCCATCGCTCCATAGATCGCAGCAGCCACCAACACCAAGCTCCATCAACGCCATCGCATAAGCTAGGGCCCGGGGTCCGAACCCTAGCGGACCTCCTACCATCTCACCATCTCCTTTTCTCCTCCGGCCGGTCGACTTTCTATCCAGTTCTCTCTCGGGTGGAGGGAGGGCAGGATTGGGAATCCGGCAACCACCTCTTCCAATTCCGGCAGCAGTTGTTTTCCTTCATCCGATCCAGTAGCCAGCAGTTTCTTCCTTCATAGCAGTTCCTTCCCAGCAATTCATTCCTTTCAGCAATTCCTTTACAGCAATTTCTGTTTCAGCAGATCCACTTCTTCACAACATTTCTGTTTTTCTTCTTCACAGCAGCAGCTCTTCTCATCACATCCGATTGCAGCTTCATCTTCCAGCCAGCAGCTTCTTCTTCCAGTGATTCTGGACAACAACTTCACATCCGATTGCTTTTTAATTGTTCTTGTGTTAGGATGTTTCTTTCTTATGATGAATGTTTGTATTGATGCTTGATCTCCCATATTAGTTTGCATGTACCTTTGTTATTTTGATTCATGCTCGCAAGTTGTTTGACAAAATGCTTATTCCAATAGTCAGGTTTAATTTCTTGTATTTTATTTTGCTTAATCCTTTCTTGTCTGATCCCTTTCAATTTCTTTAAGTTTTTGTCTTTAATTGAATGCAACTAGATTAGTGTAGGTTCCGTTAATGCTTTACCTTATGTTTCTTTTAATCTTCTGGCAAGTGTAGTTTAGTGAGGTTAGATTTATTATCTGCATTATCTTTCGTTTATTAGTCTTAACAACTCAAATCCAAACCCCAGTTATCATCCAAAATCCAAAAGCAATAACATACGATTCTAAGATTTATCATGTATCAACTACATTCGTTGGGAGACGACTCGAGTTACTCTATGCTACATTAGTTTAGAGGAGTTCGATACTTTAATTGTATTTGATACTCGCGGTACGACAGGCGGTCATCACTTGGTCCGGGTGTTGGGGATGCCCGACCAAGTTGTTAAAACCCTACTACCTCACGGTGTTGCAGATGCTCAAGAGTAGGCTTGGTCTGGGTGTTGCGGATGCCCGACCAAGAGCTGTTAAAATCCTACTACCTCACGGTGCTGCAGATGCCCGAGGTGAGTAGTCTTGGTCCGGGTGCTGCGGATGCCCGACCAAGAGCTGTTAAAATCCTACTACCTCACGGTGCTGCAGATGCCCGAGGTGAGTAGTCTTGGTCCGGGTGCTGCGGATGCCCGACCAAGAGCTGTTAAAACCCTACTACCTCGCGGTGCTGCGGATACCCGAGGTGAGTAGGCGTGGTCAGGGTACTGCTGATACCCGACCAAGAGCTGACTAGAAGAACATGGCAGAGGTTATTTCTTTGTGGCTGTCCAGCGAAGACTTGTATTGATGTGTAGCCTCCTTTTGACCACTGAGCTCTGGGGTTCTTGAGCTGAAGGCCATCCTTGTTGCGCTGGTGACCCCTTGGTCCATGTCTAGAAATAAAACTATCTCACTTATGAAGGGTCGTGTAAATTCACAAGGAGACATAGATTAAAAGAAGAAAGACTCTGAGTACACAAAAGAAATTCCGATTTACCTTTAGTAGTTACACTCTTAAACAACAAAGCAAAGTACAAAGAGATACAACTACTATAGCTCCTCCCTTTGGGTCGACGCTTGTCTCAGCTGGGTCCTCCCGGCCTGCTCGGCTTCACCTAGGGCCTTCCTCGTGGTCGCTTGCTCCTTCGACTGAATGGTTGCTCTTCAGCGTCCTCACTCCTCGAGTCAGGGAAGAACACTTGTTCTTCATTTCCCTTGCCCCTCACGTCGAGGACAAATGATGCACAAGGAGCAAAAAAAAAAAGATACTCAAGACAGTAGACCAAGAAATGTGTTTATTACATTCAGGATGATTACATATCTAACACATTAGAAAAAATGAAAAAATTACTAAGAACAAAAAACAAAATGAAGGCAAGGCCAGGGTTGGAGAAGAGCTCTATATTTCTTGCTCTTTGGGCAAAAGCTCATCCCAGACCAAACCAATGCTCAGGGCACTGAGATCTACGTCTGATTCTAGTAGTTGTGCTTTTCTCAATTGGCTGATGGCACTATTAAATCCCTGTTTTAGGCGCTTCGATATCTGCCCAGCCAAAAGGTCGTCGAACTCGTCAGACTGTAAAAATCTATCCTCCTTTTTAGCAGATTTCAACTCAATCACCTCCCAAGACAATCAATCATGAGCCCCTAGGGCTTCCTTGAGTTTTTGAGAGGTGGTCGAAGCCTTGTCCTTGGCTCAGCTGGCTTCCTCCTGGAGGTCGGACGCATGTCGGACGCATGTGTTGTTGCTAGCTCTATTTCAGATACTTTAGTGGCTAGCTGGCACTCCTGTTCTTTGGTCCGATCCTCCAGAATCTTCGTTGAGGACTCCAGGAGCTGGATGCTGGCAGACAACTCCTTCGCCTAGGTTTGGAGTTGCTCCCGCTCCTGGGTCAGCTTTTGCAGGTCATTGGAGAGGGCCTGGTTCTTCTCCGACATGGAGCATTCCCGAAGGCGGTAAGCATGTAGAGTCTCCTCAAAGGCCAGCAGGGTGTCGAGGTAATGTTCTACCTTCACCCTTAGGGCCCTGCTGACCTCCAGTTGTAGGAGCCCTGCCTCACGAGCACGACTAGTCTCCGCTTCTAATTCTGCCACTTGCCGGAGGTGGTCTTCGGTAACCCCTTAGGAGCACAACAAGCGGCTCGTAGAAGCGCAGTCAGAAGTGACCTACAATATGGAAGAATGATAGTCAGAGCGTGTAAAAAAGAAAACTTCAGAGAGGAGGGAGAAAGTTAAAGTGCAACTACCATCAGCAAAGATTGGTATAGCATGCCCAGAGACCTGGTTGACCTAGCTAACTTCCTCAGCTGGGCAGGAGGGGGAAGATGTTCTTTTGCATCTTGAGTCAACGGGCTAGGGATGCTCCTGGGGTCGGGGATGTCTTCCTCCAAGATGGACGCCCCCTGCTGCCCGTGACCTTCAGGGGGGGGGGTGGGGGGTGGGGGTGCCTTTATTTGGATGGACTGGGAACCTTTGGCCGTCGCTTTCTTCGACACCAGGGCCTTTCGGTGGGAGTGAGGCACACCGGCAGCACCTCCTTGACTCGTCGAATAGCTGGAGTATCAGTCGGGGTGGCTGGATCAAGGGCTGCCAGATTAGTGGAGCTCCGAGAAGGAGAGAAGGGCATCTTTCGAATGCTCTAGGATAGAGGCACCACATCCTCCTCATCAACGGTGGGGTAGAAGCTTCGAGGATGTGATCTTCCTTAACTTTTCCAATGGGGGCTGGCTTCTGGCAAGCCA